>ML245582.1:678-12818 GCA_005239495.1 Nicotiana undulata
TCGGGTGGCATACCCGGCAGGTCAGCAGGGAATACCTCTGGAAACTCGCGAACTACGGGCACAGACTCGATAGAAGGAACCTCAGAACTAGAATCACGAACATAGGCCAAATATGCCAAGCAACCCTTCTCGACCATGCACCTAGCCTTTATATAAGAAACAACTCTACCAGAAGAATGACTAGGAGTCCCTCTCCACTCTAAACGAGGTACTCCTGGCAAGGCTAAGGTCACTGTCTTGGCATGACAGTCCAGAATAGCATGATAGGGAGATAACCAGTCCATCCCCAATATAACATCAAAATCAACCATATCAAGAAGCAAAAGATCAACCTGAGTCTCCAGACCACCAATAGCTACTACGCAAGCGCGGTAGACTCGATCTACCACTATAGAATCATGCACCGACGTAGACACATGTACAACAGTACTCAGAGAATCACGAGGCATAATCAAATAAGGGGCAAAATATGAAGACACATATGAGAATGTAGAACCCGGATCAAATAACACCAAAGCCTCTCGGCTGCAAACTGAAACCGTACCTATAATAACTGCATCAGAAGNCGTCCTCTACCCCTCGCGGCCTGTGCTCCACCTCTATGAACCTGACCACTACCTCTTGCACCTCGACCACCACCTCTAGCTGGATGAGAAGGTAAGGGTGCACCTGCTGCGGGAACCACGTCACGAGAACCCTGATAGTGGGGTCCACTCGAAGGTCGGGGGCAATATCTGGCAATGTGCCCCGGGCTACCACAACTATAACAAGATCTCTGTTGCTGTGGCTGATGACTCGGAAACTGGCCCTGACGACCCTGATAACTACCCTGGTAACTCTGAAGCGGCTGTGCACTGATAGGTGCTGGTGGTGTGCTAACATGAACTGGCGGTGCACGAGGAGATACCTGAAGTGCTGACTGAAATGGTCGGGGTGGATGAACCCTACTGAAAGAATCCTTGCCTCTAGACAAGGCTCCACCGAATCTATCAAAATGACGGGGTCTCTTGTCAGCTCCCTGACCACCTCCCTGTGACAAAATCATCTCAATCCTCCTGGCTATATCGACCGCATCTTGGAATGAAATATCAGTACTCGACTCCTTGACCATCTGGAGTCGTATAGGCTGGGCCAATCCCTCAATGAACCTCCGAACTCTCTCCCGATCAGTGGGGAGTATCATCAATGCATGCCTGGCTAGAGCGATGAACCTGGTCTCGTACTGAGTAACAGACATAGATCCCTGCTGGAGGCGCTCAAACGGCCGCCTAAGATCCTCCTGTTGAGTAATGGGAAGGAACTTCCCCAAAAATACCTTTGTGAACTGAGCCCAAGTCAAAGATGCAAACCCAACTGGTCTGGCTAAACAGTAGTCCCTCCACCAAATCTTGGCTGCGCCGGATAGTCGAAAGGTAGCGAAATCAACTCCATTAGACTCCACTATACCTATGTTCCGAAGAACCTCATGACAACTGTCCAAGTAATCCTGTGGGTCCTCTGACGGTGCACCAGTAAAAGTAGCAGTGAATAACTTGGTGAATCTGTCCAATCTCCACAACGCATCTGCTGACATAGCTGCTCCCTCAGCTACAGGTGCTGCAATACCTGGCTGTGCTACTCCGGCTGGCTGAGGTGCCGGAGTCTGAAACTGAGTGGCAACCTGCTCTGGTGTATGAATAATAGGAGTCTGGGTACCTCCCCCAGCCTGAGATCCGGCTGGAGCTGTAGGAAGAAGACCGGCCTGAGCCACACTCTCCATAAGTCCTACCAGACGGACAAGAGCGTCCTGAAGCACTGGGGTAGCTATGAACCCCTCTGGGACCTGTGCTGGTCCAACTGGGAATGCCGGAATTGGGACCTCCTCGTCAGACTCGACCTGAGGGTCCTCCACTGGGACTGCTGCTCTAGGCTGAGCCCTGCCCCGGCCTTAGCCTCTAGCACGGCCTCGTCCTCGACCTCGACCCCTCGTAGGAGCTGTAGCAAGAGTGTCGGGCTGCTGAGCGGAACCAAGGGAAGCACGCGTCCTCGCCATCTGCGAGAGAATAGAATAGAAACTCGATCAGTATATAGGATATACCACGCACGACAGAATATGAAAAGAAGAGGAGTATCCTAACTTAGCAGCCTCTGGGGGATAAATACAGACGTCTCCGTACCGATCCCTCAGACTATACCAAGGTTGTCCGTGAGTTGTGAGACCTAAGCAACCTAGAGCTCTGATACCAACTTGTCACGACCCGAAATCCCACCTTTCAGGCGGTGATTGCGTCTAACATTGAAACCGCTAGACAAGCCAACGTATACAACATTATTGCCTTAGTAACACAATGTAAAAGTATTTAAAAATATTAACCTTCAAACATTTACTGAAATAACTTGAATTCATTAATGGCCAACCTTTTCCGAAAACATACCACATCACTTCAAACGTTTCACAGCAGAAAATAATAATATTACCTCAAAAACTCATAATGAAATGACAAGACAACAACAACGAACAATCCCAAAACTGGGGTGTCACAACCTCACGAACTAACTGACTGAGTGCTAAATACAAAATCTGAAAAGAAATATACAATTGTCTTGAAACTAGGAGAAAAAAATAAGACAATGAGGAATCCAAAAGTAGGAGAGACACCAAGGCCCACGAACGCCAGCGGGTATACCTTGAAGCTCTGGGTGGACTGAAGGTGACTCCCTCAATGCGGTCTACTGGGTCCGGATGCGTGATCTGCACAACATTAAGAAGTGCAGTGTAGCATCAGTACAACCGACCCCATGTACTGAGTAAGTGCCGAGCCTAACCTCGGCCGAAGTAGTGACGAGGCTAGACTTGACAATAACGATAACCTGTCCTATTCTACAGCAGGTAACGAGGATATTACGAGGCAAGAGATAAGCAAACAGATAAGGGATGCGGGACAGTAAATGGAACAAAGGAAATGAAGCAGTCAAATCGACAGATAGAAGTGAACAAGGGAGGAAATCTAACACAATAGCCAACGAAGCAAATATAAATATCAGAAAAGTAAACAATGGCACGGCATCACCCTTCGTGCTTTTACTCTCTTCCTCACAATGCAATGTAATCAAATATCATGGCACGACATCACCCTTCGTGCTTTTACTCTCTTCCTCACAATGCAATATACAATGTATCATGGCACGACATTAACCTTCGTGCTTATAATCAATAAAAGTCATGGCACGACATTAACCTTCGTGCTTATAATAAATATGAATCATGGCACGGCATCACCCTTCGTGCTTTACACTCTTCCTCACTATGCAAATGTAATCAAATATCATGGCATATCATCACCCTTCGTGCTTTACACTCTTCCTCACCAAACAATAACAGATAACATGGCAAGGAGTACAACATAGTGAAAATAAGCAGTTCAAAACACCCGACAAGGGGGACACATCAATTAGTAGCTCAAGAAATGCCCGGCAAGGGTCTCAGCTATAACCAATTACCTCAATCACGTACTCTACACTTGTATTATCATTCGTATCAATACTTCTCAAACTCAACAGCCAATACTTTCAGTCAAGGATAAATTACCAAGTAAAGACAACCTCATAATATGCTAAACATGGAATAATACTGCAATTTCTATCAAATTAGACTCATGGGCATGCTTGACACACATTGCATAGGTACTCGTCACCTCACCTATGCCCGAAACTCACCCGAGCCCTCGGGGCTCAAAACCAAAAACACACACGACTCCCAAAACATCATACGAACTTGTTCAAGCTTTTAACCCATCAAAATATCATCAAAACAATGAATTAAAATCCAAAATCTATAGAATTTTCTCAAACTTCATAAACTTCTAAATTTCCCATTTTTTAATCCGAATCACGTCATTTCAAGTCCGTTTTACACCAAATTTCACAGATAAGTCACATAACACATAATAAACCTGTTCCGGGCTCCGGAACCATAATACGGGCCGGTAACATGTTTTTCACATAATTATTCACTTTCAAAATCCTTTATTATTTTCAGAAAACAATTTTCTTTAAAAATTTATTTCTCGGGCTTGGGACCTCAGAATTCGCTTCCGGGCTACGCCCAAGTCCCATATTTTCCTACGGACCCTTCGGGACCGTCACATTACGGGTCCGGGTCCGTTTGCCAAAATGTTGACCAAAATCAACTTTATTCAATTATTCAATTCAAAGTTCCATTTTTATCAAATTTTGACATAGAAGCTTCCCGGCTACATGCCCGGGCTGCGCATGCATATCGAGGTGAGATTAACGGAGGCTTTCGAGGCCTCGGAACACAGATTTAGCTGGAATTACTTAGGATGAACTTTTGGGTCATCACAAAAAGGTTACATAAATGATGTTATTTGTCCATGTATTTTTATAAAGAAAATGGCTTCAGAATTTGTTATACTTGTTGTTTATGTTGATGACATAAATCTTGTTGGAACTCCAGAAGAGCTCCAACAGGCAATTGAATATCTTAAGAAAGAATTTGAGATGAAAGATCTTGGAAAGACAAAACTTTGTCTTGGTTTGCAAATTGAACATTTAGCAGACATGATCTTTATCCATCAATCTGCCTATACAGAAAGGGTATTAAAATGCTTTTAGATGGACAAACCGCACCCATTGAGTACACCAATGGTTGTTCGATCACTTAAAGTGAATAAGGATTTGTTCCGACCTCCAGAAGCAAACGAGGAACTCCTTGGTCCCGAAGTACCCTATCTCAGTGCAATTGGTGCACTAATGTATCTTGCTAATGCTACAAGGCCTGACATAGCATTTTCTGTTAATTTACTAGCAAGATATAGTTCTTCTCCTACACGGAGACATTGAAACGAGATTAAGCATATATTGCAATATTTAAAGGGAACTCTTGATATGAGTTTGTTTTATGCCAACAAAGATAGTGCAGATCTTGTTGGTTATGCTGATGCAAGTTATTTATCGGATCCCCATAAAGCTAGATCTCAAACCGAGTACGTGTTTACATGTGGAGGTACTGTCATATCATGGCGCTCCACAAAGCAATCTATTGTTTCTACTTCTTCAAATCATGCTGAGATAATAACTATTCATGAAGCAAGTAGAGAATGCGTATGGTTGAGATCAATAATTCATTTTATTCGAGAAAAATGTGGTCTGGAATGTGAGAAAATACCCACAATTTTATACGAAGACAATGCTGCATGCATAGCCCAATTGAAGGGAGGATTTATAAAAGGAGATAGAACGAAACACATTTAACCAAAATTATTCTACACGCATGATCTACAGAAAAATGGTGACATTGATGTGCAACAAATCCGTTCAAGTGACAATCATGCAGACTTATTCACCAAGTCTTTGCCAACTTCAACTTTTGAGAAGATGATATACAGGATTGGGATGCGAAGACTCAAATATTTGAAACAAGGTTTTCATCAGGGGGAGTAAAATACGCGGTGCACTCTTTTTCCCTTACTAAAGTTTTTTCCCACGAGGTTTTCCTTATAAGGTTTTTAATGAGGCGCCTAGCAATGTGTATTACTAAATATGTGTACTCTTTTTTCTTCACTAGGATTTTTTTTTCACGAGGTTTTTCCTAGTAAGGTTTTAATGTGACACATTATCTTTTAATGAACATCCAATGTGGGAGTACTATAAATATATATTATGGATGTTCATAAGCTTCCTGAAGAAGCTTATCATTTCGGTACTCAGTTATAGATAAATATTACCCCCGGTAGAAGATTATCTATGTCTGGTACAGTAGCAGCTTACAAGCAGCTTACACAACAGCTTGCAGTAACTTATACTAAGGGTGTTTATCGGGCGGGCTGGGACGGGCTGAACACAAAAATTGTCAGCTCGTTAGGGTTCGGGGCGGGCTATTATAGGGCGGGGGTTAACGGGATGGTGGCGAGCTGGGATTTTGCGGGTTATATAAGGCCCGTGCGGGCTCGGGCGGGCCGGGTTTCTTTTTTTTTATTTTATAATTAAGTTATATTTTTCTTTTTCAATGTTATTGATAGTTAAGTATTTGCAAACTTTTAAGGGTTAAAATTAAAGATTACAATTAAACTTTTAAGGGTTTAGAATTAAAAGAATAAACTAAAACTTGCAAATTAAACTATTAAAGTTTACAACTTTACATACTATAAATTATAAAATATAAATTAAAGTTCAAACTTGTACTTATAGTCTTATACGTCTAATAATATATTAATATTAAAATAACAAACTAAAACATTAAACATAAATGCAAACTTTTCAAATTTCAAATTTCAAACTTTGAGGTGTAAACTTTAAAGCTTAAAAATTTTAAAGATTTAAATTTAAATTTTAAAATTCTAAATTGGAAAATAGAAAGTAAGTGTCTACTAAAAAATATTGAATAAGACTAATATGCAATATCAAAAATTCACAATATGTAAGTAACTTTGATATTTTTATTGAATAATATATAATACTTCAAATTAATTTGCAAGTTCTTTTTTGATTTTTTTAATTTTTGAACTTGCTAATTAAAAGTTTACAATAATTATTATAAAAAAAAAGAAATAGTAAATCACATGTTTTGCATCATCTTTGTAAGCTCTTCCATGTCAACGTGAAGTTCTTGGTTTCCGGCATTGGTTGAATAATCGGTACCATAAACCATTATATCTCCAATTTCTTGGTCCTCCGCATCATCTACCTCGTCACGCCCTTGATTTCGCCGTTCTGATCTAATCCAATCTCTGAAGCACACTAGAACTTCCAAAGCGTTGCTGCCTAATGAATGACGGGTATCTCCTAGCTGCTGTCTTGCTTGGCTAAATGCACTCTCTGATGTGACTGTTGAAATAGGCACATTTAGAACGTCTCGAGCCATGGCCGAAAGAACAGGAAATTGATTTGAGTTGCTCCTCCACCAACTCAGAGGTAGAAAATCTTTTGTGAGGGGCTCCGGTGACTTTTGCAAGTAGAATCGGAGTTCATCAATATTCTGGCTACTGGTTTGTTGATGCTCTGCTAGTGTAGACCAAATCCAATAATCTTGAACATTATCATCATCTTCCAAAGTTGTTCCAGATGTTGAAGTATTACTTGAAGGAATATTTGCATCTACAACCGAAGAAGCATCAACAATGTTAGCATAATAATTATACAAAGTTTGTAAATATTTGCGTAGATCAGAAATACTATGTCACTATCAGGAGTTTCAGTTGCTCCAATATCCATATAAGTATATAAAGCACTGATTAATTGGCAACACTTTATCATTTTGATAGTAGGGTTTAAAATAGCACCAATTAGGTAAATAGGGGAAATTGGGAAGAAATATTTTTTAAACTTATCTAGCATTTGTTCAACAACAGCATTATATCCGTCTTTCATCTTCAACTTATGTAGTAAAAGAGAAATTTCAGCAATATGAACTAAACCATTTATAATAGTAGGATAATAAGCTCCAGAAAACTCAAGTGTAGCCACATAAAATTTTTGTAAAAACTTTACAACATCTTCAATGACATCCCAAGTTTTAGATGTTAACAAACGGTTAGGATCGGTACAATGAGAATTAACAACTTCAGTTATAGGCATTCTATATTTATAACAACATCTTAGGAATAAATAAGTATAATTCCACCTAGTAACTATTTCTTCAGGCATGAGTCTTGGTTTTAGTCCATAGTGTACACATTTTTCCTTAAATGCATTTAATCTAGCACTTCTATTATTTCCTTGAATTACACCAACAACTCTCCTAACTAAAGTGATTTCATTGTGAAATAAGTCAAGGCCACTCTTCACAATCAAGTTATAAATATGACATGCACATCTAATATGAAATATTTCAGGAAGTGGTGGGTGTAGATGCAATTTTAGTAATGTAATAGCAGCATTGTTGTTAGAAGCATTATCAAATGACATACACAAAACTTTTTCTGCAAGATTATAAAATAAAGCAACTTCATGGATAGTATTACTTATAAATGCACCGGTATGACTTTGATCTTCATCATATTTAAAAGCAATAGTATGTTTTTGCATACAAAAGTTATCATCTATCCAATGGCATGTAACAGTTAAATAATCATTTCCATTTACAGCACGACCAATATCAGAAGTAAGAGAAACTCTACAAGAAAGACTAGCGAACAAATAACGTATATATGTCTGATATTGTCCATAAAGCCTAACGATATCAGATCTACAAGTACTTCTAGGAATACCTAGGGTTATAAATTCTTTGAATATACGTAACAAGATATGGTGAAGAAGCAAAACTAAAAGGTAAACAACCTAAAACAATCATTTTAGCTAATTCTTCTCGGTCTTTTTTAATATCGTATTTACCCATTAACCCCCCAGTGTTCGGGTTAAGTTTTTGTTGTCGACCTTCATCGCCTACTCCCCAATCAATAGGGTGACTTTCTTCCATGTGTCTACGAAGTTGACCCGTTCCCCCATTTTTTACCGGGCTCATGTTTATAAACTTCCTTACATATTTTACATTTTACATAATTTTTCTCATTTTCTAGTCTATCAAAAAAATTTCAACACTTACTTCTTAATCTTCGATTCTTCTTAATAGGCGGCAAAGGAGGCTTACTTGCACTTTCACCCCTAATATTTTGTGTTTGACTAGCATTACCGGGTGTAGCTAGTGGTGTTTCAAGATTATCAGGTGATTGAATATCATCTAAAATATCATCTATACCATAATTTTCTTGAATTAGCTCATAATATACATTTACATTTTCGGGTGAACTTTCAGAAACATGTGTAAAATTACTAGAAGAACCACCTCTTGATCTTTTGGAAATTTTCTTACTATTACCTCTACTACTAGTGCAAGCTTTTTTGGCCGCTCTAAGTAAATCCATTATGTAATTTAAAATAAAAAATTTAAATAATAATTCTAAATAATAAAGAGAAAGGGATGGAACGAGTGTACCGGGATTTCGAATGCCGCACTAATTTTGATATAGAAAGTAGAAACTCAAACTTCAATTGATAACTTGATACTTGATAATTGATGCCACACTTCACTTGAATAATTGAATTAGAAATATATAATATTTGATAATAATACTTTTGTAATGACTTAAACTAAATATTTGATGAAACTTGAAACTTGAAAACTTGAAATAATGAGTAATTGAGAGTATTATCAAGAGAGAATTGAGAGAGAAAATGAATTGAATTGTGAGGAATAATGAAGAAGAAATGGGTTATTTATAGATTTTTAAAAGGCTACAATTGTAATTTAGAAATTATAAGGGGGGAGTGCTAAAATATTAATAAAATTAAACATTTAGGCTATTTTGGGAAGAAATGGCCGTTTGCCAACGATCCTTTTTGGTATTTGACCGTTGACAACTGTCAGATTTTTTTTTATTAAAAAAATGCAGCCCGCTAAGAACCCGTTAAGGGCTTAACGGGTTCGGTTACCCGTTAAAAAATAATTGGACGTTAAAAACCCGCCCCCCGCCCAACCCGTTCCAACGCGCCCCCCTACCAATTTTAACGGGCTGGACCGGGCTGACCCGGGTTGAACCGGGCTGTTAGCGGGTCAGCCCGACCCGATTAACACCTCTAGCTTATATAACAGCTTGCAGTAGCAGCTTACACAGCAGCTTGCAGTAACAACTTACACAACAACTTCCTTCTTCTATAAATAGAGGAGATTTCAGTTCATTATGGACGTCAGTTTGAAAGTTGAATAATATATCACTCTCTTTATACTTGTCTTTAGTTTATTTACTTTACCGTCATTATTTTATAACTGAATTTTGAGTCTTTTCTTCTGCCGTCTTTCTCTCTTTTACATCTCTCCATTCTCCGCTTCTCTTTTTGTTTGTTAATCTATTTTTCTTCTTTTTTTATTTATTTATTTAATGTATGCCACTTTTTTCTCTACTTTCGGTACTTTAGCGCCACGCACCTATGATGGCTACCGCTCACCTTCCTTTAGTTTTGCCTTCTGCATTATTTTTATTTTCATAAATATCGTCCCACTATTCTCTTTTTACTTCCTTTCTTTATGTAGCAGCTCAATTTAATAACCTGTTTGGTAAAAAATTTAAATTACTTTATTTTAAAATATATTTATTTTCTCAAAAGTTCTTTTAAAAAAAATATTTTTTATGAAAAGTAGATGGTGTTTGATAATAAATTTAAGAAGTTCGAGCAACCATTAGTGATTGACACCACTTATAAAAAGTACTTTTAAATGTATTTTATTGAAAAATACTTTTTTTAAAAGTACTTTAGGAGAGAAACTATTTTTTTCTACTCTCAAACATTGCTCGTGTTTCTACTCAAAAATATATTTTTTTCTTTCTAAAAGTTATCAAACACCTTAATTTTCAAAAAAAGTATTTTCGGTTTAAAAAAAACTTGGCAAACAGGCTATAAATCTCATAAGTATATATTGTTCTTTTTTTTTGTTTTCAAATAATAGAACATCCAATTAGATGTATTCTTATCTATTCAATTTATATGCTCCAATTTGAGTATAAAATTTTAAAAAAAAAACAATAGTACAACCCTATAAAATGCAGTCTGGGGAGGGTAATGTATACGCAAACCTTATTCTTACCTTGTGAAAATAGAGAGATTGTTTCCGATAGATCCTCGACCCAAAAAAAGATGAAAAAAAGAAGCAAATATTTTTTTAAAAATTAACTTTTTTAAAACATGTGCTTTTAAATGTCTATTAACCTTTATGTTTTATAAGACTTTAAAATATTATGATCTTAAATATGTCATAATATTTGTGTAGCTATAAAAAGTTCTCATTAATTGTTAAGCGGAAATTCATGTTTGATTACTTTCAAACGTAGAAATATGTCATTCTTCTTAAACAGGCTAATAAGCAAATGATGTCATTCTCTTTAAAACGAATGAAGAAATGTTTTAATTTATTCCGTAGAATCATAGATAAACAGTAAGTTATTTTCTTTTCATTTTTAAATTTAGAAAACATTTTGAATAATTTCAACTGTACATTACCAAATTGAAGGCAGCAAAGAGAAAAAAATTATAACGGTGATCTTAATATTACAAGTAATTAAAATAATTTCTCTTTTCACATTTAATGTAATTACAGACTTACTCTAAAGATCTAAACCACAGAATATTCTTGGGCTCTGCCTTCGAGTCCGGAACTCAATTATTGAGTTTTTGGACAAGTGTGATATTAATAGGTGAAAAAAATAAGAGTTATCAATCTATGTATAGCGTGGTAATAAACCGCGCTATACTTTAACGGTGTTTCAGTCGTTAAGGTATAACGCGGTTAATTACCGTGTTATAACTATATAGCGCATGGTTTTTTCGCGCTATGCTGACAAAATTTCACTGGAAGGTATAGCGTATAAAAAAACAGCGCTACCTATATAGTGCATAAAATAACCGCGTTATACTTGTTTCTGGCCCACCAAAAGTTAACTGACATAACAATAATTCAAATGGGTATAACGCAAATTAAAAGAGCGTTATTGTCACGACCCGTTTCCGGGTTGTGATGGCGCCTGTCGTGGAACCACGCTAGCCAACCGTTACAACAATACTCAATTCATTTACTAGAGAAATTTACTCATCATTGGCTCAATTCATAGAAATACTTACTTTTTTTTTTTTAATCATTTAAAACAGTCTAACAAAAGAAATGAGCTCTAACAATCACCCTAGGATCTGGAGTCACGCAGTAATGAGCTACTAACATCAATACAACTGAGAATAATAAAACTGAAGTTTTAAGTTTCAAAGTTCTAATACAGAAGGGAGAATAGGGAAAAGAGGGACGAGACAGCGAACGCCAGCTGCTACCTCGTCGACTCTGAGAGAATGGCTGCTATCACCGCTCCGCGTCAAATCTCGGTGCACCTGGATCTGCACACACAGTGTGCAGGTAAGTAACGAAAACAACCTACGGTCTGAGGAGGTAGTGACGAACTCAACCTCCGTAAATCACAGTTCAAATAATGAATATTTCAGGAATAACCGAGCATATCAGTGACAATATCTGTAAATAACAATTAAATGACATGTATGTATTATGCAACTCTCACAGGTAGTCCTCTTGGTACACATATTTGGCCATTGGCCCAGGGAAAACCATCCCGTAACATGTACGACGTGGTGACTCAGTCACTAAG
>ML245584.1:0-14405 GCA_005239495.1 Nicotiana undulata
GTACCTCGGTCTGAAATAATGGATACGGGCACACCATGCAATTGAACAATCTCTCTCATATAGATCTTTACCAACTTCTCCGCTGAATATGAGACTGACACAGGAATGAAGTGTGCTGACTTGGTAAGCCTATCCATAATAACCCACATTGCATCAAACATCCTCTTAGTCCGTGGGAGTCCAACTATAAAATCCATGGTGATACGCTCCCAATTCCACTCGGGAAGCTCAATCTGCTGCATCAAGCCATCGGGTCTCTGATGCTCGTACTTAACCTGCTGACAGTTCAAGCACCGAGCTACATAGGCTACAATATCCTTCTTCATCCTCCGCCACCAATAATGTTGCCGCAAGTCCTGGTACATCTTTGTGGCACCCGGATGAATGGAATACCTGGAACTATGGGCCTCCTGCAATATCAACTCACGAATACCATCAACATNCATCCTCAGAACTCCCTCATCATCAACTGTGACCTGCTTGGCACCTCCGTGCCGGACCGTATCTCTAAGAACACATAAATGATGATCATCATACTGGTTGGCTCGAATACGATCATACAATGAAGAACGGGCCACGGTATGGGCCAAAACACTGCCCGTCTCAGAAACCTCCAATCTCATAAACCGATTGGCCAAAGCCTGAACATCCAAAGCAGCGGTCGCTCTCCGACTGACAAATAAGCAAGACTACCCATACTGGCTGACTTCCGGCTCAAAGCATCGGCCACCATATTGGCCTTCCCCGGATGATAAAGAATGGTAATGTCATAATCCTTAAACAGCTCTAACTATCTCCTCTGCCTCATATTCAAATCTTTCTGCTTGAACGGATATTGCAGACTCTTATGATCCGTGAACATCTCACATGGCACCCCATACAGATAATGCCTCCAAATCTTCAATGCATGAACAATAGCTGCTAACTCCAAATCATGAATTGGATAGTTCTTCTCATGAACCTTCAAGTGACGAGAAGCATAAGCTATAACCTTGCCCTCCTGCATCAACACTACACCAAGTCCAACCCGTGAAGCATCACAATACACGGTATAAGGCCCTAAACCTATGGGCAAAACTAACATCGGTGCCGTGGTCAAGGTTGTCTTGAGCTTCTGAAAGCTCACCTCACACTCATCAGACCACCTGAACTGGACACCCTTCAGGGTCAACCTGGTCATCGGGGCTGCGATAGATGAAAAGCCCTCCACAAAGCGGCGATAATAACCTGCTAAGCCCAAGAACCTCCGAATCTTTGTAGCTGAAGTGGGCCTAGGCCAATCTATGACTGCTGAAATCTTCTTGGGATCCACCTGAATACCCCATGCCGACACAACATGGCCCAGAAATGCCACCGAACTCAACCAGAACTCACACTTAGAAAATTTGGCATACAACTGACTATCCCTCAAAGTCTGGAGGATGACTCGAAGGTGCTGCTCATGCTCCTCTCGGCTACGGGAGTATATCAATATATCATCAATGAAAACAATAACGAACGAGTCCAAATAGGGCCTGAACACTCGGTTCATTAACTCCATAAAAGCAGCAGGGGCATTTGTCAACCCAAATGATATCACCAAGAACTCATAATGCCTATAACGAGTGCGAAAGGCTGTCTTAGGGACATCATACGCCCTAATCCTCAGCTGATGGTAACCAGATCTTAAGTTTATCTTGGAAAACACTGTAGCACCCTGAAGCTGGTCAAATAGATCATCAATCCTCGACAAAGGATACTTATTCTTAACAGTAACCCTGTTTAACTGCCGGTAGTCAATACACATTCTCATAGAGCCATCTTTCTTCTTGACAAACAACACTGGGGAACCCCATGGAGAAACACTAGGCCTAATGAAGCGTTTATCCAGCAAATCCTGCAACTGCTCCTTCAATTCCTTCAACTCTGGCGGAGCCATACGATACGACGGAGTAGAAATGGGCTGAGTGACCGGAGCCAACTCAATGCAAAAGTCAATATCCCTGTCGGGTGGCATACCCGGCAGGTCAGTAGGGAATACCTCTAGAAACTCACGAACCACGGGTACAGACTCCATAGAAGGAACCTCGGCACTAGAATCACGAACATAGTCCAAATAGGCCAAACAACCCTTCTCGACCATGCGCCGAGCCTTCATATATGAAATAACTCTACCGGAAGAATGACTAGGAGTCCCTCTCCACTCCAAGCGAGGTACTCCTGGCAAGGCCAAGGTCACTGTCTTGGCATGACAGTCCAGAATAACATGATAGGGGGATAACCAATCCATCCCCAATATAACATCAAAGTCGACCATATCAAGAAGCAAAATATCTACTTGAGTCTCCAAACCACCAATAACCACTAAGCATGAACGGTAGACTCGATCTACCACAATAGAATCACCCACCTGTGTAGACACATATACAGAAGTACTCAGGGAATCACGGTCATACTCAGATAAGGGGCAAAATATGAAGACACATAGGAGAATGTAGACCCCGGATAAAATAAAACCAAAGCATCTCGGCTGCAAACTGAAACTGTACCTGTAATAACTACATCAGAGGCCTCAGCCTCAGGCCTGGCAGGAATAACATAACATCGGGGCGGAGCTTCTCCAACCGGGACATCTCTGGGTCGACCTACTACGGGCTGACCTCTACCTCTCGTGGCCTGTCCTCCACCTCTATGAGTCTGACCTCCACTTCTGGCACCACGATTACCACCCCTAGCTGGCTGAGAGGCCGGGGGTACACCTGATGCGGGAACCATGGCACGGGAACCCTGATACTGAGGACCACCAAAACCTCGGGGGAAACACCTAGAAATATGCCCCGTAGCACCGCAACTGAAGCAAGACCTCGATTGCTCAGAATACTGACCCTGGAACTATCCCTGACAACCAGAATGACCACCTTGGAAGCTCTGAATCGGCGGTGCACTGATGGGAGCTGATGGTTCCTTGCGGGATACCTGAAGTGCCGACTGGTAAGGCCTAGGAGGATGCCCTCTACCAAAGAAATTTCTGCCTCCAGATGAGGCACCACTGAAACGGCCGAAATGATGAGGTCTATTGTCAGACCCTTGACCACTACCCTGTGATAAGACCATCTCAATACGCCTTGCCACATTGACCGCATCCTGAAAAGAGATATCAGTACCTGTCTCCCTGGCCATATGAAGTCTGATAGGCTAAGCTAGACCCTCGATAAACCTCCTCACCCTATCACGATCAGTGGGGAGTATCACGATAGCATGTCGGGCCAGAGTGATGAACCTGGTCTCGTACTGAGTAACAGTCATAGATCCTAGTTGGAGGCGCTCAAACTGCCTCCGAAGGTCCTCCCTCTGAGTAACTAGAAGAAACTTCCCCAAGAATAACTCGGAGAACTGAGCCCAAGTCAAAGGTGCAGACCCAGCTGGTCTGGTCAAGCAATAGTCTATCCACCAAGTCTTGGCGGTACCAGAAAGTCGAAAAGTAGCAAAATCGACCCCATTGGTCTCCACAATGCCCATGTTCCGATGAACCTCATAACAATTGTCCAAGTAATCCTGGGGATCCTCTGATGGTGCACTAGTAAAAGTAGTAGGGAATAACTTGGTGAACCGGTCTGCTCTCCATAGAGCATCTGCTGACATAGCTTCCCCCTCAATGGCCTGTGCCACAATACTCGGCTGAGCTACTCCGACTGCCTGAGGTGCCGGAGTCTGGAACTGAGGAGCTAGCTGCTCTGGTGTGCGAGTAACAGGAGTTTGGGGCCCTCCCCCAGCCGGAGAGATGGCTGGTGCAGTAGGAAGAAGACCGGCCTGAGCCACGCTCTCCATAAGTCCCACTAAGCGGACAAGAGCGTTTTGAAGAACCGGGGTGGCAATGAACCCCTCTGGGACCTGAGTTGGTCCGACTGGAACCGTCTGAGCAGGAACCTCACAGGCAAAGTCTACCTGTGGGTTCTCTACTGGGGCTGCTACTCTGGGCTGAGCCCTACCCCTGCCTCGGCCTCTAGCACGTCCTCGGCCTTGTCCTCGGCCCCTCGTAGGAGCTGCAACATGAGGATCGGGCTGCTGATCGATAGATGAGGAAGCACGCATTCTCGCCATCTGCAAGAGAATAGAATGGAAACTCAATTTGCATTTAGAATTCTGATCGCACGACAGAGAAGAAGAAAAAGTGAAGTCATTCCTAACTTTGCAGCTCTGGGGGATAACTACAGACGTCTCTGTACCGATCCCTCAGACTCTACAAAGTTTGTCCGTGAGTTGTGAGACCTAAGCAACCTAGTGCTCTAATACCAACTTGTCACGACCCGAAATCCCACCCTTAAGGTCGTGATGGCGTCTAAAGTTGAACCCGCTAGACAAGCCAACGTTTGAATTAAATTGACTTATTAAAAATTAAATAACCAAAAAATAACTAGGACAATTATAATAAAAATGCAGAAGTAATACAAAATTCAAGAATTAAATAGAAGTCCCGTAACAACTTTACTTAAGTACAACCCTAGAATCCGGTGCCACAATCTCACGAACATTCTAAGAGTTTACTAAATACAATGGTCTGAAATAAGTAGATACAACTGTCTTGTAACTACTGAAATAAGATAGAAAATGAGAGAAAAGGGTAAGAGGTGACGCCAAGGCCTGCGGACGTCTGCAGGTTTATCTCGGTGTCGCCGTGGACTGAAGGATACTCCCTCGCTCAGTGGCCACTCTGTCCGGTGCTATAATATGCACATCATAGAGAAGTGCAGGTGTAGCATCAGTACAACCGACCCCATGTACTGAGTAAGTGCCGAGCCTAACCTCGGCGAAGTAGTGACGAGGCTAGAACATGACAACAAATAACACTTGTGCAGTTCAATAATATAACAGGAAGTAATGACAAGAAGTAAACAAGTAATACAACTACGGGGGAGAACATGCTGGGATAAAGGGGCTACAACTGCTAAAAACAACAGAACAAGATAATAATTGAAATGTAGAAATAACAGCAGGAATTTAACAGCTCGGAACAAGTAAATAAACAGGAAAAGGCACGACATGTCCCCTTGTGTATAGCCTCACAATCACTCGGCACAGAATGTCCCCTCGTGCATAACCTCACAGTCACTCGGCACGGAATGTCCCCTCGTGCAAAAATAGATAATCACTCGGCACGGAATGTCCCCTCGTGTAAAACCTCACAATCACTACGCACGGAATGTCCCCTCGTGCATAACATAAATAAAAGGGACTCATCTATAACCAATCTCACTTAGAGGTATAATTCAACAATAAAATCCTCAACCGAACGAATAATAAAATAACTTTCCACATCATTAAATACTCTCAATATACCACTTCCTGAATGATAATAAATCCGTAACATAGAGAATATCAAACAACACAATGAAAGTTATCAAGTTCGACTCACGAGCATGCTTGACCACAACATATAGGTGCCCGTCACCTCACCTATACGCCGTACATGGAATAACACATAGCATATAAGATCTATACCTATTCACTCAAGCTAAGGTTAGGCCAAACACTTACCTCGTCTCCAATAATGCAAATCAAGCCTCTAACACCGCTTTTCCTCTCGAATCCGACTCCGAAACAATCGTATCTATACATAATCGACTCAATAATATCAATAATATTCAACAATTCATTTCCAAAGCCTAATTATAGATATCCCAACATTCTTCCAAAATTTCCAAAATTCGACCCCGGGTCCGCTTGGTCAGAACACGAGGTTTGGACCAAAACCCGATCACCCATTCACCCACGATCCCGAATATCCAATTTGTTTTGAAATCCGACCCCAAAACGAGGTTGAATTCCCAAAAATTCAAAAAGCCCTAACTCTACCCAAAACCCCAATTTATACCCTTTAATCCCATGATTTTAGGCCTAGAATCTAATAATTGATGATGAAAATGGAAGAAAATGGAGTTGAGATCACTTACCTATGAAGTTATGGTGGAAGAACTCTTCAAAATCGCCTATGGGGTGTGGGGAAGA
The DNA here is from genome assembly GCA_005239495.1 of Nicotiana undulata. Classification (NCBI taxonomy): domain Eukaryota; kingdom Viridiplantae; phylum Streptophyta; class Magnoliopsida; order Solanales; family Solanaceae; genus Nicotiana; species Nicotiana undulata. The sequence goes on from ML245584.1 coordinate 5,986, forward strand.
AGGAGGGTGGTGAAAATTGGGAGAAAATCCCGTAAGTATTCTGTTTTGAAGTATTAAAAATCACTGGACGAAATATACCTGTGCGATCGCGGAAGGAGTAATGCGATCGCACAGTGGATGGGTCCCCTAAGCTCCGCGATCGCAGAAGAATAAATGCGATCGCACAAGGCAATCCTACCCAGCCCCCCGGTCCACCTAACCTACTGTGCGGTCACAGGCCCCCATACGCGATCGCACAGAGTAACTGACCCCTCCCCCTCCCCAAGGCTATGCGATCGCTACTACCTATGCGATCGCATAGAGTACAACACCAGACACCAGAAAAATTATTTTACACCAGAAAATTTCCTAAGTTTAGCACTCCGACACCTACCCGAAACTCACCCGAGCCCTCGGGGCTCAAAACCAAAAGTACACACAGCCTCAAAAACATCCTACAGACTTATTCAAGCAATTAAACCACCAAAGTAACATCATAAACATCAAATTAAACCTCAAAATCCATAGAAAATTCTCAAAACTTCATAACTCTCAAATTTCCCATTTTTAGTCCGAATAACCTCAAACTAAGTCCGTTTCTTACCAAATTTCACTGGTAGCACATAATAAACATATTGAACCTGTTACGGGCTCCGAAACCATAATACGGGCCCGATAACACAGGTTTCACATCAATTCTTGTTTTCAAGAACCTTTATATTTTTCAGAAAACAATTTTCTTTAAAAATTCATTTCTCTGACTTGGGACCTCGGAATTCGATTCAGGGTATACGCCCAAGTCCCATATTTTCCTACGGACCCTCCGGTATCGTCAAATCACGGGTCCGGATCTGTTTACCTAAAATGTTGACCAAAGTCAACTTTATTCAATTAATGATCATAAATTCAACATTTTATCAATTTTTCACATAAAAGCTTCCCGGCTACGCGCCCGGGCTGCGCACACACATCGAGGTGAGATAAACGGAGGCTCTCGGGGCCTCGGAATACAGATTTAGTTAAATTTACATAGGATGACCTTTTGGGTCATCACAGCTCGGGGGCCGTGTTTTGGCCGATTTCGGATTTTTGGCATATTTTGTAGTTTTTATTGTGGAATTCCATTCGTTAGCTTATGTTGATGGTATTAATCTAATTATGGTTAGATTCAGAGCTTTGTAGACCAAGGGTAGAGATGAGGACACCCTGGAGTAGGATTTTACGCTGTTGAGGAAAGTAATAGTTTTAACTCTGGCTTTGAGGGTATAAACCCCGAGAATTTGATATCATGTGATGTTTGGATGTGATACCCTCGCTAGGTGATGGGCGTGTGGGTGTACACCACGAGGGATTGAGACTTGGTCCGTCTTGTGAGGTTGTGAGGCCTAATGGCCATTATCTGTGTTTATGTATTTACTTGCTGTTGAATGTGTCTGCCGTCATGTTAGAGATCATGTTTAGACTTTATTCATGCTAACATTATTTGTACTCAGTCATAGAAATTATTGGAGATATTTACCTCAGTCTCTATTATTTTGCTGATATATTGTTATACCTGATGTGGGCTGTGTCCCCTTATTTATTGATGATGGTGAGGCTAGTGAGGTACATGATTGAGTGAAGTCGAGGGATTGGTGGTGAGGATATTAATACCATAGCGCGTGAGTTGTTCGCGTAGCACGTGAGTTGACCGTGCGTGTCCAGGTATTGATACCATAGCGCGTGAGTTATCTGCGTAGCACGTGAGTTGACCGCGTGGATCCAGGTATTGGTATGATGACACGTGAGTTTTCTGTGCTTAGCGCTTGGGCTTTGGGAGCCCCTCCGGAGTCTGTACACACCCCCAGTAAGCGTAGAGTGTTGAGTGTATTGAGTGGTTAGTGTTGAGTGCGAGTGCTGAGTGATGGAGTGACATTGCTGTGAGGTTGCATTTACTTTTGCATTTGTTGCATTTATCTGTTAAATTTATTTGTAGAATTTACTGAGTTATGGAGTTTACTTGTTTATTCATGTTTATTGTAAATTGTGAAAATAAATAATCGGACTGTCTTGCTTAGCTCGTCACCACTGCTTAGCTCCTTAGTTATTTCTGTTACTACTGAGTCGGTTGTACTCATACTACACCCTACACTTCATGTGCATATCCAGGTGAGTTATAGCGCGGCGATCGTTGAGTTCATGCCGGCTATTTGTGGAGACTGCAAGGTATCTGCCAACGTCCTCATGACCTTGTTACTCACTTTATCATTTATTCTTTTAGACAATACTATATCTTAGTTCATAGTTTTAGACGCTCATGACTTAGTGACACCCCGATGTTTGGGGCTAGCTTCCGTATCTTTATATAAATTATATTTAGAGTTGATTTAGTTTATGAGAAATTTAAATGTTGATATCGTTTTATAAAATTCTTAAAATCAATCAATAGTAATATTTCGGGAAGTAGGCTTGCCTTGTAAGACGATAGGCCCCATCACGACCATGTTTGGATATTGAGTCGTGACACCATGTGATGTGGATCGAATTAAGTAAGGCAGCACACCACGAAGTCTCCAACAAACATATATACTCATTAGGATGGGTACCACTAATACCTACATCATAGTCTGCACAAAAATATGCAGAAGTGTAGTATAAGTACAAAGCCACGGTACATAGTAAGTATCACGTCTAGCCTCCAAAAAGTAGCGGCGATGGATCAACATCGACACCAATAATCAGGTAAAAGAATAAATAAGATACAAAGCAAAACATGGTATCATCAAATAGGCACAATGGAGTTGACTGGAATTCCACGAGGAATCCATTGGAAGCATCAGAAGTGAGTTTCGGGTTCGTTAGGTACAAGAAACGAGGCAGAACTGTTGATACCCAATTTTTCCCTCGCATTTCTCAAATAGTATATATACTTTCTAAATGTCATTTTTCACCCATTATTTAATTTACAAGATTTATGCAAGCATTTTTCATAATTTTAAGGCTTTAAATTGATTGTATCGCATTTAAATTACTCAAATATTTATTAATTACTCCTGCAAATTATTTTGTGATGATTTAATCATCCAAAATTATTATTTTTACACCCACATACATGTTTTAAAATATTTTACATTGTTTCATATAATTATATCTATATTTTTAGTTATTTAATTTTGCAATTATAGCCTATATTTTAAAATTAATTGCATTTGTCATTTTATTCTAGGTCAAAATAAGTTTTTACATTTTTATAATCTTCTACTGTTGTTTTACAGTATTAAGTTTCATAAATAGTATTTTTTATATTTTATTTAACTATTTCATTAAAATATTTTCCCTTAATTCCTTATATTTTAAAAAATAGCCCATGTTAGGCCAATTTTCGGACCAAAAGCTGGCCCAATATCCTCACAACCCAAACCAGACATCCCTTCTACCCAACCCAGTAAGACCCCTTCAAATAACCCGCCCCACTCTCCCTTTGATCTTGGCCGTTGATCTCAAATGATCAACGACCCATAATAAACCAACCCATCTCCTTATATCCCCATAACCCAAACTTTAGACCCCATTTTTATCATTTTCGCCGCCTTAAAACACTCCCTTCATCTCCCAAACCTAAACCCTAGCTGACCATGGAGATCTTTACTTATTCCTTCCTTATACGCGTCCATACGCGGATTTACTTGCCTTTTTCTTGTTACCGTTACTCGTTTATGGTAATGTTTGGTACCATTTCACCTATGGCAAGCTAGATGTGGCTTTGATTCTTTGATCTGGGTCCGATTGTGGTTCTATACACCTAAGAAGAGAAAATTTCTCTTGTATATGATATATCTCCAGTGATTCTGCCGTGATTAAGGCTTGTGAATGACTTGCCCTAAATCCGACTCCAACTAGGGTTTGCTTGACTTCTCCTAAATTGATTCCGAATCAATTTTTCATGCTATTCTTTTCTTTTTATGATTGATTTACTATTTTTCCTTATTTTTGTGTTTAATTTCCTACTATATAAACCCCTCCCCAATTTTTCCTTTCAAAAAAAAGAACTATAATCGCTTAACAACTACTACTATTCTCTCACTTTCACTTAATATATTATTCTTGCTCTCTTGATTGTGGCTAGTTGAAAGCCAAGGTCACCAGAATTCAACTATTCGACCTCTCTCAGTGCGAGCATTGCCCGGGGTTCATCTGAAGCCCTTGGAAACTCTGACGCAATGAGAATTTTGGCATTTCTACTACTCTCTCCGTGTTACTGATAAGCAAGCTGTTGGCTCTAAATCCTCTACCTTATTAGCTTGTTAATTCTGCAGACTGGTGAGTAATGAGTCTCTTGAGATTTTATTCTCTTTTATTTGTATTCATATTGTTCAGACTTTTGTGAATCAATGTGTTGTTACTTTCCACTGTTCGTATTCATGTTTGTTTTTATTATCCTATACTCCTGTTGTTTTGGTATCTGAACTTACTGGAATTCTGAGTTTTGATGCATGCCTGTTATGTGTGCGCAATTTGAATGATTTCTAATTACTTTCAGCCTGCTCTATTATCCTGATCACTAGTTCTTTTTTTAAAAGTTTTTTCTCATGCCTTGCCTTGGATTCCTGCATTCTTAAGGAGGTTACCTCCTTCCCAGAATTTGTTTGAATGAATTTCTTTCCAATGAATCCTTCATGTATGTTCTGCTATGATCCTGCTTACACGAGCCTCATATGCCCATTATTGTTTCAATGTTTAGCTAGACATGCTGCTAATTTGGTATTTAGTCAATCCTGCATTCTTCGGTGTTGCCCAAGTTTCTAGTTAAACTCCAATACACTTGGGTTTTATCATTATGCATAATTTTCTGTCTGTCCTTAACCTCAAGATTGACATATCTTCCTGTTATGATGACTTTGGACTTAGAAAGCTTTGTGATTAGGACTCTTATCGACTATTACAAACCATTCCTACTTGTTTTCTCACTTACAATTCTCTGACTGTGACCTTCATGTAATTTCCTATGTATGCATTTCTTTTAGGTTAATTCATATTTTGCTATTATTGTTCTGAAAACTAAGTATGTGTATGTGCTTACCATGTCAACCTAAGTGATATGTTTCTATAACTATGCTAATATTGCACATGCTATATGAGCCTATGTTGTTAGTTTTTCATGTAATGTGGAGACTAAGTTTCTACTGGTTCTCCGAGTTTCATGTTTAACCCTCTTATTTGACCAACCCTGTCACCCTATCTTCTAAAATGCAAGCATAAACCTGCCTTATGTGTGTTCCTGCGAACATGTCACATGAATTTGTCTATACATTTGGGTGGTGATTAGCTTTACAATCTTAATGAAATAAGTATACAGACTTCCTTCCTAAACTCGACAGTTCAACATTAGTCTGTTGTTTGTAAGCATGTATGAGCCCCCTCGTCTGGGTTTGATATCTGTTCTATGCGATTTTGGGCTTGGCTGTTGCGTTCATACTTACTACTAGTCTCATGAGCTGAGTTCTGAGCCTACTGGAGCTGTTGAAGGTTTAGAAAAGCATGGAGTTATCTATACTGGGCCTATCAATTGGCCTATAGTGGTCTTCTCATGTACTTATTCATATTTGATTCGAGCTGTAATAACTTGTAAACTGAACAATTGGGGATTTAGTGAAATCAGGGAAGAAAGAGTATTCTAGTATTTGCGTAAAGGGGCAGTAAACATGTCTATAAGATTTATGTGCTCTATTTGTTGTTAGTCTGTTTTATCTCTGTACACTGATAGACATCGTGCCTATAGGAGTCCCACACACACCTCACTTAGTTTAGCAAGACATGTTAGTTCCCGTATTTGCTATACTTGTTTCCATGACTACTATTCAATACTCTTAGGTAATATGTCTTAGGGCGCATCAATGCGATGTTTTCACTTATCTAAATATCATGCCTATGGGATTTCAAACAATCAGTCTATCAGTTGCTTCAATTACTTTAGTATGCTGCCCATCTAGATATCATGACTATAAGATCTAAATCAACAAACCAACTACTTTTGTTGCTTCATTATACTGCCTCACTTAGAAAGCATGCCTATATGGATAAGATTATACAATTAATTGCCAATTATTAGAAATCCTACATATAAGATGTTGTCACTCGCCTTGAAACATGTCTATAAAATCAGTGCCGGTAATTCATGATTCTAGGATCGTTTCACTGCCTTTTGCGCCCATAATTAGAAGTCATGCCTACATGATTTTTGATGCTTTAATCTGCCTATACGCTGCAGTACTACCTGGATACAATTAACCCGAATCACATAGGAACCATGTCTATAGGATTTAACAATACAAATGCGTTTTAATTCTGAAATCGTCCACTACTTAATCTGAAAATCAGTTTGCGTGCTTCTTTGTTTGTGAGTGGAGGCTAACATGAGCCACTCTTTGTTATTATGTGCAATCCTCTTTGTTTTTTGCGCGATTAGTTTTATCATTCTGAGCAACCTGAGTAAGTCTGAAACCACCCAAATAAAAGTCGAAAGCCTCTCAGACCATAGGTATGGGACGAGTAGTGCACGCATATGACCCGACTTAGAATTGAATACGCTTTAGATAAACAACTTCAACATAGTAATCGGGTAGTAAGAGATGATAGTCTGTGCCGCTGAATAATATGAGTGTAACGACTCGACCGGTCGTTTTGAGAATTCACACTTCACTCGATAGTTTGGGGGAACAAGTAGATCCGTATGATGTATTAGGACTTGTGTGAAAAATTTGAGTTCATTCCGAGTTGCTTTGATATGTTGCAACATCGTTTTTTCAAGCATAAATGATATTATATTGAACAAATGAGCTCGATTTCTTTTTTGATTGAAGTATTAGATCATTATCGTAATTACGGACCCATAGCAAAATGAATCGTCGAATTTTGACATCGTATGAGGATTTTATGGTCATTTTACTAAGAATTAGGTTGCTAGATTTTTCAGATTAATTACGGAATTGCCACTTACGCGATTTAAAAATCTGCACTATTTTTAAATATTGAAACCAACATATCTCCTTCATTATAATGTCAAATTGAGTGATTCAAAATCCTAACTTCACTAGATATTCACAAGGAATCCATTGGAGGCATAAAAAGCGAGTTTCGAGATCGTTTGGTACAAGAAATGAGGCAAAATAGTTGGTAGAAAAATATATAAAACAAAGGTTAATTCGTTCGGTCATATTTTGAGTTGGGGAGCTCGGATTTGGGCGATTTTGAAGGCGATTTTTACCATATGGATTGGGGTAAGTTTTCTCCACTTGGTTTTGGTTATATTTCATGAATCGATCTTCGTTTTTGGGATTTGATTGATGATTTTAATGTGAAATTGAGGGAGTTAGGGCTTGAGTTTTGGAGAGTTTGAGGTGAGGATTTGAGGGACCAAACGGAGTCTGATTTTGACGAATTTTATATGGTTAGACTCGGGAGAGAACGAAATTTCTAATTCTGTCATTTTTGACTGGTTTCAAGATGTGGGCCCGGGGGCCGGTTTTGGCCGATTTCGGATTTTTGGCATATCTTGTAGTTTTTGTTGTGGAATTCGATTCATTAGCCTATGTTGATGGTATCAATATGATTATGGTTAGATTCAGAGTTTTTGGAGACCGATTCCAGAAATGAGGGCATCCCGGAGTAGGATTTTACGCTATTAAGGTAAGTATCTTGCCTAACCTTGTGAGGGAACTTCCCCTTAGGATTTGAGTCATCAGTGTTAATTGTAGCCCGTGCATGCGAGGTGACGAGTGCGTGTTCGGTCTTATTTGTGGAATTTTTTTCTTTAGGGTTCTTTGGTCCTTATGTTCATTAAGCGGGAAGTTTTATGATATAATTGGGTTTCCTATTTACTAGTTTCACTTCTACATGATCTATACATGTTGTTAGCTTTTATCTAACTCTTACATGTTATTTGGCCCTTATTTGCCTTAATTGAAGTGATTGCCTTCCTTAATGTTTTGATACTTTTTAATTGTGAGTTCCTCTATGACTGTGCCAATATGCTACATGTTCAATTGTTGTGGTTGCCGGTGAAGTTATCACGTGCCTTACCTGCCTCGTTGTCCTTGTGAAGGGTGTTGTATTCCTTTGATTTTTTCGTGATTCTCTTGTTGTCGTGTACTCATACTCTTGGTAGTAGAAATTCTGTAAATTGAGTTGTGGATTGGTTGTTGTTGTTGATTTAAACTAATGTTTGGTGGGATCGGGTTGCGCGATGCAACATGAGCAATAAGGGTGGACAGGTGGGATCGGGTTTCACACCGCAACAGGAGGAATAAGGGTGATATATTGAGGAGAAATAAGGGAGGACTGGTGGGATCAAGTTGCGCGCCGCAACATATTAAATATTATTTACTGTTATTGTAACTTTTAAGGAGGAATAAGAGAGAATTGGTGGGATCGGGTTGCACGCCGCAACATATATATATATATAT
>ML245585.1:0-57916 GCA_005239495.1 Nicotiana undulata
TTAGGCCGGTTCGGCACGTTGAAGTGAATTCTAGAATTTCAAAGTTCTTAAGTTTTGAATTCTGGGGTTTTTGGAGGGTGATTTTGAGTTTTAGCGTTGTATTGAGTATTCCGTGAGCTCGCGCAAGTCCGTTTAATTATTTGGGACTTGTTGGTATTTTTGGACGGGGGCTCGGGTGGGCCCAGGTGCCTCCCGGACCCCGCGCGAGGCCAAAAACCAGCAAAAACCACTGCTGGTGCACAACAGCTGGTATGACCGCAGGTGCGGTTGCCCAGCCGCAGGTGCGGGACCGCCCCTGCGGTCCCAGCCTCGCACGTGCAATCCCCATCCCCTTGCCCAAAGTCCGCAGGCGCGAGACCGCAGGTGCGACTTTTCCGCAGAGGCGACCAAAATTCCGCAGGAGCGAGACCGCTGGTGCGGCTCCCAACCCCGCAGGTGCGAGCCCAGGGTCCCAGGCCCTTTTCCGCAATTGCGATCATTTTCTCGCAGGCGCGAGACCGCACATGCGGTCCTATGGTCGCAGGTGCGGAAACCCATGTTGGCAGCCCACTTAAAATGTCCAAAATTTCGGGTTTTCCTCATTCCTTCCATCTTCAAACTCCATTAGAGAGCATCCAAGCTTGGGGCATCACCTTCCACGACCACCCACTGTAAGAGGTAAGTAAAACCGACCACACACTAAAGTTATAACACATTACATAAATCTACTTAAGTCTCAAACTACCGAATGGAATGCTAAAGCTCAAACGATCGGTCGAGTCGTTACATTCATTCCCTTTTAAACATATGTTCGTCCTCGAACGTGCCAAGAGTCGTTCCTAAGCCATCGGACTGTATAAGTTTTCCATACACATACCCATGAGTGATCCCTCATCATTTAAACCTATATAAGCCTGTCAACACAACCTAATTGGAGATTTTTTCTACAACCTTAATATATGAAACATAGACCAAATTCAAACATTTGAAATTTAAGATACGATCCAATTCTCGCATATACATATATATCAATCACAACAAGCTGTAACAAATCATAAATCATTCATGAGATATAACCACACGATGTATCCCATTACTCGTATGTCCCAACAATATCTATGACTACAATAGCTGACAATTACCAAACTTGGTAACGGTAATATACCTCATATCAAATATAACCTTTTTCTAAACCTTCACAACACTTCTAATTATGTAAGAAACATGTAGAAAATTATAACCATTCACTCAGTGGAACTATTCGATCGGCAAGCCACACCAAATGCCACCTAGTCACATATGATGCAATATGTACCCAACAAGAAACAACCCGAATATAGCTGAAGATGGAAAGAGAAACAAATGAGAGAACCACCCAACAAGTCAAACAAATACTACCACAAACTGCAATGCTATGTACCCATCACACGAAGGAGAAATATAACACATGAAATAAGCACAATGGTCTTATCCCAATGTGACTCCATTGCGATGCGTGACCCAATCCAAATACTGGTCTACATGGAATACCTCGAGCCATGATGCTCAAAATCAACCATATGCATATAATCAACAAACACGTGAAGTGTATGACCTTCCATGGAGAGAGCACAATACTCCATGAACATGAAGATCTTAACCAAGGCGCAATTAACCATTCAACATCCAAAGAATCATCTCTCTAATTTTTCCATGAGGCCCCAACAGAACCGCACCAGGTGTGCAAATAACCAAAAGATCACAACCCATCGTAGCATAGGAGAGTAATACTCGGAATATATTAGAATACGAATAAGATCAACTATAGATGACGACAATAGTTGTACTAAGTAAATAGTTCTGGCATGATATAGAATACACATTCTCATTAGGCTTATAGGTGGCCTCCAACCTATTATGATCCTCCTGATACAAGTAGATAACCTCCGAAAATCTCACAATAACATATCCCTAGAACACACACTTAGCCGTCAAACTCTTAATATACCTTCACCGCTCACAACCATGGAACAATCCGCCTCGAGAACCCTCTTAGTCTTCAAATCCTTAGATTACTAGAATTCCATATCTGATTCGAATTACACAACTCAAATGACTAAGACATTACTCATATACAATCATCCTACGAGAAATAATTTCATAATTCTTTCATACCACATTAAAAAATCTAAACATCAGATGTCAATCAATCAGGTGATTAACGTAATACATGTCAAGCATCCACAAGTTGAAGCATAGTGCGTCTTCTGGAGCGGGCACCCTTCTCATGTTATATCAAATAATGTTGGAATTCTTCTAAACATTTGAGATCTTCTTTACTATCTAGAACTCGTCATCCCATACATGAGAAAAATTATAACACACAACATTTTCCTTATGCCGGTAGACATCCGGCTCAAGCCGTAGTCGACACTATCAAGATCTCTTCGAAACCTATCCGCACATAATCTAGCCATCAGAATATAACTTTCTCAGCTCAACCAAGTCACGCAAGCCGTCAAACCCGAGAGTATTGCCGCAAAAATACCGGTAAAGCATCACAACACTAAAGGAACCAATAACCTTTATTATTATGATGACCCAACACCACCTAGCTGACCCGTTTCTTTGAATCCCCCTCGTCTTACCTTAAAGATAACACCTCTTCTTGCCGGTACACTACGGTCCTAAACTAAAGTTCACCGCAAGAGATCCTATCACGAACCACGTTGTACGGAAGCCCATAAACCTCTACATTTCCTCTGAAACACTCATTAATACCGCAACTAAGATACCTATTGTGAAGAGACCCTCTGTGAATCTAATGTTGTTTCTTTAACCTTTTTAATACTGAAATATAGACTTAATTATGACAAAGAAATACCGCAAGTCTCATCACTATCCAATGCAAATCTCAAATCTTAGTCATATACTATTTCAAGGAACCCTCCAATACCACATATGTACCTCATACCAAAACTAACATAACACATGACTATGCAATCTAATCGTCAATAGCAGATTCCTCCATTAGGCGCGAAGCCATAGGACATAATATCCGATGATCCACAATACCAACCTTCATGAGCTTGTATAACGCTAATCATAAGATACCTAAAATCATCTACATAGCGCATATCCATCCCCGTGATAGTTAATCCTGCTTCCTCATGTGCCTTGAATGATAATATGTACCCACCTACAACTGAATAGAAGTCCCATAAAGAACATATAACCTCTAATACCACCAACTGGACTCAAACCAACAATATCCCATGACCCTACCACGATCACAACAACTAGGCAATCAATTAAATCCTCCCAAGCTCATACTTACCAACTAGATATAAGAACCCACTACACCCCACACGTGACAATTGAATGATCTTCTAAAACATTCGCGTCCTCATTCTATACAACATCCCTAGACAATGATCGAGCATCCATAGCCCCCTCGTAGCCCATCCGCAACATCACAAAATATTGGTACATAACATCGTATAGGAGTGGATGTAATAGAATATAAAAAATGTGTTTTTAAGTTAAATCACGCCGCACGATAAGGAATATAATAAGTGGAATTTCATAATAGTTTTGTAGCCTCTCGAAGATGAGAAAAGACGTCTCCGTACCGACCCGCACGACTATACTAAAATTACTTACGACTCGTACAACCTATGAACCTAGAGCTCGGATGCAAACTTGTCACGACCCCAAAATTATATCTTAAGGATCATGATGGCACCTAGTCTTTAAGACTAGGTAATCCTATCACACAAACATCAAACACGATATTACAACTTAATATTATGAAACAATGCAAGAGAAACCAATTCTGATTAATAAAGTTAAGATCTTTAAGTAAAATCAAAAGTCGACTCTAAAAGTCCACCCCAGACTAGTACCGTGGAACCCGACAAAACTAAGAAATTCCGAACACCCATTCCGATATGAGTCGGACATTACAAAATCATCCAATTCCGACCCTAAATCGGCCTTCAAATCGTAAATTTATTTTTTAGAATTATTTTACTAATATCCCCAATTTCATCAATCAATTGCTAAATTCAAGGTTGGAATCATGAAATTTCAACAAATATGAGTAAAATATACTTGCCCATCAAAGTAGTGAAAATCTCCCCCATTCTCGAATACCGAGCTCCAAAATCTTGAGAGAAAAAGTAATTAAATTTGGAAACAAGTAAAAATGCAACAGGTTGTCCCAGCCCGAATCAAGTTTTAGATGATCTTGAAACTCACGTTTGATAATCCCAACATGATCTTGCGAGAATAAATCAAAGATAGCCCCTTGAATCACCCATGTTGGCTTTAAAATGAGGGAGATATGATGTTTTGAAGTTTTAAAGCATGTCTGGAATATTTCAAGGACTTAAATGGCAATTTCGTAATTATTCACACATGAAAAACCAGCAATAAGAAAATCTTTGTTTTACCACCCCAAAACTCATTCGGAAACAAAAATCATATGTGCATTTCAATCATAAAAGGAGCTATGAACCTGCTCACGATCTCAAAACACTAAAAAGAGGTCATCTTGACCCGATATTGACCATGAGAAAACTCTGTATAAGGTAGAAATTGGGGCCACCCGATTTTACTATTTGATCGAGACTAGGACGTTGCATCGAAGAGCTGAGATATTGAGTTCGAGATTGAAGTCTCTTTTGTGATCGAAGTCGGTATCAACCGAAGCCAGGAGAGATAGACTTCGAGTAACATCGAGTATAGCTAAAGAAAAGAGCGAGATCAGTGATTGGTCGAAGATCGTGGCGTGAATCTCGGAACGGATCAAAAGAATCGGTTAATTAGCTAATTATATGATTTCCTTCTGTAATTAGAAATATACCATAATTAGGAGTCCTCTTTATACGGCTAAAATCATAGATACTGATGTTATGATTATTATGGCTTCCTACTGACCGCCTACAGAAGGCTCGAGGCTCGACCCCGAAGGCTCCCTATGCTCGACCTCAGAACAGTGTAAATCGGTGGTTACCGTGAACGAGCCGGAAGCTTACAAAAGGCACGTGGTTAGAGTTGACTAGGCCTGCAAGAATAGTACAAGTCTGTACCGTGGCATTAAATAGTTGTACGAGCTGCACATCTTTGTAATAAATGTTTATGTACTATGTTGGAATTTTCCCCTCCTATATAAAGGGGACCCTTATCATTTCTTGGACATATGATATTCAATACAAGAACATTCTCTGCTATCTAACTTAAACATTCTCCATTATCAGCTTCTTGGATTTACTACTTAAATTTATTGTGTTTCACATATTGTTCTTCATTTATTACTCATCATTGATCATAAATAGTCGTCTTCAAGGCCCTTAGGACTATTATAGCTCCATCGAGCATTCACTGTTGATATCGATCCTCGACCTCGAGGTCATATCTCGGCCAACTCGAGGCCCCGATTTAAGGCAGTCTGGTTTTCCTATCTTTATTCCCTTTTTACTCTTATCTCATTTCCCTTACTCATAATTAGAATCTATTTCTCAACAACTAGAATTAAAATAAATCACTTATTTTTAGAACAAAAAATCAAATTTATTTGTAATTACCATTTTCAAGGTAAATAGTTTGGCGCCCACCGTGGGGCTAATAATAATAGCGATTGTTTTAGTGCTGGTTTACTGAAAATCACAAGTTATTCTTCATGCTTTTTATTGTCCAAGAATCTTTGATTTCAGGTCAATATGTGTAACTCAGAAAATACACATGAAAAAAATGGCCTTGAGGACCATTGAGAGAATGGTGTAGCTGTTTCGGGCGCTGGTGTACCACCGCGAAACTCTGAGGACTCACCAGACCCAATCCCGGTAGATGTGGGCTCACGCAATGCCTGACATGTCGATATTAGCTCCCGCACTAACAGGGACACACGCCGGGAAACGAACAGGAGCTTTAGAAGACTCCAGCTCAGGAGGAAAGAGAGGTTAGACTTCACGTTATTTTTGAAATATTGCAGGCACAACAGTTGGCGATTGCTCAGCTGCAAAGCCATCAAATAACTCCGAGTACAACAGCCCCGTAAATGGCTCCTCGAGTCGAACAGGCACCGAAGATGTCGAGCTACAATGGGTCATCAGCTAACCGCGCTATTATGAAAATGCTCGAAGACCTCACAAAGAGAATTAAATCAGGCGAAAAGAAAATAGAAGCCAATGACAAAAAGGTGGAGACCTAAAACAGAAGGGTCGACCAGATCCCAGGCGCACCCCTTATTCTGAAGGCTGTAGATTCAAAGAAGTTCGTGCAAATACCGTTCCCATCAAGTGCGGCTTTGAAGTCCATCCTGAAGAAATTCATAATGCCCGATCTCCCGAAGTACAACGGGACCTCGGATCCCAAGGAGCACATCACTGCCTATACTTGTGCCGTGAAGAGAAATGACTTGAAGGAGGACGAGATTGAGTCTGTCCTATTGAAAAAGTTCGGAGAAATGCTATCAAAGGGGGATATGATGTGGTATCACAACCTAACCCCGAATTCGATAGATTAATTTGCCATGCTGGCGGATTTTTCTATAATGGCACATGCCGGTGCCATCAAAGTTTCTACAAGGAAATTCGACGTCTTCAAAATCAAACAAAGGGAAAATGAGATGCTACAGGGGTTTGTATCTCGCTTTCAAATGGATCGAATGGAATCACCACCGGTCTCGGATGATTGGGTAGTGCAGGCCTTCACCCAAGGCTTGAATGAACGAAGTTCAAAGCTTCAAAGCAGCTAAAGCAGAACATGGTAGAATATCCTGCCGTCACTTGGGCGGATGTCCAAAACCGATACCAATCCAAGATCAAGGTCGAGGATGACCAGCTGGGAGCCCCATCAGGCTCAGTGTGTCCTAGAAGGCTCCTAGAATAGGAACCAAGGCCAAACAAGGAAAGGTACCAACCATACACCGAAGATCAAAGAAATGCCCCAAGGCGTAACATACCTCGCAACGACCGTAAGACGGATCGAGGTCAGAATCCTTGGGGACTTGTAAGCAGAACCGGCTTTGACAGACACGCAGGACCAGTGAAGGCACCCCGATTATCTGAGTACAACTTCAACATCGATGTTTAAGACATCGTATCGGCCATAGGTAAAATCAAAGGCACTAGATTGCCAAAACCCATACTATCAGATCCATCGCAAAGAAATCATAATCTTGTGTGCGAATTTCATGGAACGCACGGTCATAGGACCGAAGATTGCAGACATCTCCGAGAAGAAGTAGCCCGACTACTCAAGAAAGGGAAACCTTCGAGAATTCCACGGCGATCGAGCTAAAAATCAATTTTGGGAAAGAGAGGTTAATAGAAAAAATGAACCAGAAGAGCCACAACATGTCATCCACATGATCATGGGAGGAATCGACACCCCACAAGAACCCGTCGTCAGACGAACAAAAATATCTACCACCAGGGAAAAGTGAACTCGAGGTTACATACCTGAGGACGCTTTCAAATTTAATGACGAGGACATCGAGACCCTGTCTCGACCTAACAACGACGCACTAGTAATTTCTTTTCTTGTAAATATGTTTCAAATTAAACGTGTGATTGTGGATCGAAGTAGCTCGGCCAATATAATTAGGTCTAGGGTGGTAGAGAAACTCAGACTGCTCGACCAGGTCGTACCCGCCTCCCGAGTCCTCAACGGATTCAACATGGCGAGTGAGACAACGAAAGGGGAGATCACCCTTTCGGTCAACGTGGCCGGCGCAACCCAAAATACCAAGTTTCACGTCATCGAAGGATATATGAGGTACAATGCATTGCCCGGAAGGCCATGGATACACTGCATGAGAGCACTACCTTCAACCCTTCATCAAATGATGAAGTTTCCAACAAAGTACGGGATAAAAATAGCATACGCGGAGCAATATTCAGAAATGGAGATGTTCACGGTACACGATGCGACACTATCATCGATACCTTCTACATCGAATGATCCAAAGGATAAGAAGAAAACCAAGTAGCGGTCGCAAGCTACATCCCCAGTTGCATCTGAATTAATGAATAAAGGATTGTACTGTGTCTCTGGAACAAGCAGTTGAAATATATCTAGGCTCGAACACCATCACCGCTAAGGTATGACCACCTACCTTTTGTTTACATTTTACAATGACCTTGTGCAGGTGTCCGATTAGAAAATGTAAAATCATCTTCTATCTCAAAGGCATTAGTTTTTAAAGCATGCGTTGCGCTCTTTTTTCCTTAGATCGGGATTTATCCCAAATGGGTTTTATCGACAAGGTTTTTAACGAGGCAACATCCATATGCTACCTAAGGAGAACTCAATAAGTATTCAAGGTTTCTCTTCAATCAACCCCGAATACTGGGGGGCATCCCCTCCGGAAGGTCACCTCTTCGGAGAAATCAGTGTAAGACAAAAGGGTCTTGAAAGGAAAATGATGTACCGGACCAAACGGTCGAATGCACCGTGTACGCATAGATTAATCGAACCCTCGACGACAAAAACAATGTATACTTGTACCCAGTAATCATAGGAATATCTTTTATCCCCAAAAGCTTTGTGTTTTCAAAAAGGTTTGCTATTTTCACAAGAAACGACCCAAGGGCTAGGAAGTTCCCGAACACTTGGGGACTCACACCAAAAACTCGAACCTGTAACACCTCAGGTCTAGATACTTCGAGTCCACCAGCCCTCAATAAGACAACATCAAGATTACAAGCAATGGCTACAGAGCCAAAAACTTTCTATGTCTCGGGGACTGTAGTCGACTGTCACCCAATCAAGCTAACAAAAACTCGAGGCCATAAGACCCCGATCGGGCAACCTCGAGCCCAAAAAGCCTCCATATGGCAACACCAAAACTATAAGACCTCAAGTAAGGCATGTCCATTCTATAAAACATTAAAAAAGGCATAATTCCGATTTCAAAGCCAAGGCTATATATTCGAACATGTAAGACCCCTAAAAAGGCATACCCTCGATATAGACGCCAAGGCTACCTTACTCGGGGACTAAAAAGATACGACCAAAAACACAATGACTACGATTTTAAGGTTCCAACCAAACACAATGACTACGTTCATAAGGATCCAGCCAAACGAACGCGACTCGGGGACGCCCTACCGTCGCCATACAATCACAAATACTTCAAAATTACTTCGAAAAGAACAGGTTAATCAGGCTACCCTCGGCATAAGCAAAAGAGCTTCGATAATATCAGCTCCAATAAGGCTTTGAAGCCTCAGCCACCGAGCAACACACCCCAAGGTGCTCATTTATTGTCACACAACGGATCACTATCGAGGTTCTCATCGAACCGTCGAAGAGTCGGACAAACACAAAACTTCAAAAAGTCTTTAGCGAGGGAATTCATAGCAATACTAAAGGTTGTGTCGACCCAACGCGTAAGAGCCTAAGCGCCAGCTTAAAAATCCTCAGGGCTAATTCAAAAACCTAAGGGTCGATGAGCTCGAGTTGAAACTTGACTCGAAGACTGAGCCCTAAATGGTTAAATAAAAAGTGCCTAAGGGCCAATACATAAAAGCCTACGGGCCAACCTAAAAATTCCTAAGGGCAAAGTCATGAGGGCTTACGGGCCAGCCTCACAAGCATCAGGGCCGATCTGTGAACCTAAGAGTTTGTTCACCTCGAAGTCCAATTCATCAGACTAGTTATCGACGGTCGAAATTCAAGACAAAAACGAATCTAAATACAAGCAAAATTGGAGATGTAAAAAGAATTTTCACACACACACACACACACACACACATATATATATATATATATATTCATCGGACTAGTTATCGACGGCCGAAATTCAAGACAAAAATGAATCTAGATACAAGCAAAATTGGATATGTCAAAAGAATTTTCACATATATATATATATATATATATATATATATATATATATATATATATATATGTATTACAAAGATACATTCACAATGATCCCACAGGGAGTCTTATACAAAGCAGAAAAGGAAAGCCTTATCTATTTTACTCTCGGTGATTACGACTATATCGGCCTCTTCCTCATTATCTTCGGAATCGGATATGTGGAACTTGGTGTCATATTTATCCGCCTTGGCCTGCTCTATCTCTTCCGAGAGATCAAAGCCCCCTAGAGTGGATCTCCTCAAGGGTTTCCCTTCAGGATCTACATCGGGCATAGTCACTTCTTCTGCTCTCACGATTAGAAGCCCCTGTCAACTCGGCTCGAGCATTAGCAACATCTTTTAAATTTACGACCACCTTCTTATCGGCCTTAGCTTGGATCTCTTCAGCTTCAACCTGGGCATCCACGACCTCGGCCTTCATCTTCAAAAGGTTACTCGAGCCTTATAATCCTTCTCGTCTAGAGCGAGCCATTTTCACGAGCATTCCGGAGTTTCACTTCGAGGGAAGAAACCTTGTCAAGAGCATTCTTCTTGGCCACAATTTGGGCATCAACCTGAGCCCTTAGCTCAGTGCACTAGTACGCGTCCTGACCAACTCTGCCCCAAAGGTGTTCCAGGTCCACTGCCTTCCTCTGCAGCTGAAACATCAGAGTATTAAGCTCTGAGGATAGGGGAAGAAACACGCATGCCATTAAAATGAAGGCTACCTGTCCCTTGAGGCGTCCTTCGTAGCTTGGGCTATGATACATTTTACAGCGGAAGCGTATCAACTCCTAGGTTCTTTTATCACATAGGAGCCTGAGGTATTTCTCCCCATCCAAGGCTCTTCGCTCCGAGCCTCACAGCGAAGCAACTCAGACTTGAGCTTGTCAAAAGCCTATGAAAAATAAGCTTAAGTTAGAAAACGAGAATGGAGATAATAAACCACAAAGATCGTCAAAACTTACTAAAGAGCAAAACCGCAGAGCTTCATCGAAGGCCTAGCGAGCATCTCCCAGTCTTGCCTCTTCGGCCCCAGTTGAACCATCCCTAGAAGGGACATTTTCATTAGGGATTCGGCTCCTACCGGGCAGCCCTTGGTCCCGAACATCCCTCAAAGTACCTTTGACCGGAGAAGAAAATGGCGCCAGCAGACCCTTTTTCCTCGAAGTACCTTCGACGGGGGAAGAAGACGATAGCAAGGGAGGAACCACTCTCCCAAGGCTGGAGACCTCGGGCCTAACAGGCTCACCTTCACCACCTTTATGCCTCTGGGCAGACCATGCCTCACTGTGATCTTCCTCACCCACCAAGGACTCCTTCCGTTTATTCTCATTCCTCAGCCCCGAAGCCGACGACCCCTCCTCCTCTCCGAGAGGACACAGTCTTATTTCAGAGGTTCCTCCTATGACTGCAGTAGAGAAGTTAATAAAAGGGAAAGTTCCTCCTAAAATAAAAGAACTTCACGACACTTACCATGGTGTGTGGACTCATATCCACCCTTAATTAGGTCTCGCCACTTACGCTCATCGTAACTCGAGCAGGTTGCCAATCTCCGAGTCCAATATGATAGGTAGGGGACATCAAATGGCATCCACAGAGTTGCTGCAAAAAGGAAAAGAAGATAGTATTACGAAGTTAGCCTTCACTACGGAAAAAATGATAAGAATATGAGTGTACCATTTACGTGTGAAATTCCATTTCTTAGGAAAGGGCATGAACTCCTCCGGGATAATATCGGCGGTCCACACTCAGACAAATTGACTCATCCACCCACGGTCCCCCTATTCTTCGTTGCTGGCAACAAGGGGCTATGTGGACCGACATTAGAGAGTGATCAGGCCTCGATATTGTGAGGGACGGTACAATTTGATGAGATGACTAAGGGTGAACACGAGCCCGGACTTCTCCGCAAAGAACCTCAGCATCAGCACTATCCTCCATGATGACGGGTGAACCTGTGCCTGGGTAACCCGATATCTCCTACAAAGGTTGAGCACGACTCTATCAAGAAGGCCCAACGTAAAGGGGTATGTATATAAGTTAAAACAAACCCCTACATGGACCATGATATCCTCTTCTGGGGAAGGTACCTGCAATACCACCTGTTCTCCCCATCCGCAGTCTCTCCTCACTGCCTCGAGGTGTCCTTCTCCTATTGACGGAATGAACATCAATGCATGCTCCTGATGGCCTTGAACATTATAAGGTAGCTCTAACGCAAAGTCCCTCCTCGAGATGAAGTAGTCCGAGGTACGTTCACCAAATGCCGGCAGTGTACCACCGACCGAGCAAGGGGCGGAGGCAGAACTCTCCTCTTGTTGATGGGTGGATTCAGGCACGGCGGCCATAGCTATGGTAAGATAAGAGAAAAGGGATTAATCTCAAAGCGAGGATGTCAAACTAAAAGGGTAGAAGAATTGATGAGAGAGAAACTTTGTAAAAATACAGTTGCTCAAAACAGCAAAGTCTGCAGACGAAGAAGGCAAGTACATATATAGAGCAAGAGGTGACTATTCCCCTACTTTGAAGGCTAATAAATTCGGATCATGCCATTACCAATTTTGGGGAAATGTACTTGTGGGACCACCTCAGTCACTTCACAAGTCATGTCATCTGGATGACGCTGTCATGCAGCGTTTGAAGGATCAAGGTCCTCGTATCAACCTAGCCTCGAGATGGTGCCTGATCTCGAGGACCCTTATTACTTACGTCTAACCTCGAGATGGTACCCGATCTCGACGATCCCTGTCTCTACAAGAACAGACTGGAAAACCCTTGTTACTTACATCTAACCTCGAGATAGTACCCAATCTCGAGGATATCTGTTGCTATAATTATGGGCTCTAAGGAGCCACAGATATTAGCCTAACCTCGAGATGGTGCCCGGTCTCGAGAATCTCTATTACTGCAAATGTGGGCTCTAAACGAGTCGCAAATCTAGGCTCGAGATGGTGCCTGATCTCGAGGACCCCCATTTCTACAAGTATATGTTCAAAAAAGAAATATCGATATCTACATATCGATCTATCCCCGAGATGGTACCCGATCTCGAGGGCCTCTATTATTCCAAGTACGGTCTCTAAAGAGCCGAAGTCAAAATTCAAAAAACTATCACTGCATTGAAAAATAAAAGACTTGAAGCAGAAATTCCTTTTGCATTCACAAAAATATATTTACAGAACAAGTCTTTACAAAGCTCCCCCGAGGAGCCCATGTACGAAAAGAAAAAGAAAAAGAAAGAAAAAATAGTAAAATGAGTCTATTCCTCGCCTTCACTGCTATCTGAGCCCTCATCCGAGGAAGTTGAATGTGCCGACTCTTCTTCTAAAGTCCTGGCCTTCTCAATCTCAACAGAGAGATTGGAACCTTTAGCACTTGCTTCTTCGAGGGTTTGCCTCCTAACTTGTGAGAGAGCATAAGCAATGGCCCAAGCCATTTTGAGCCCGACCTCTTCGGATATCTGCCTAGCTCGATCATTGGCGGAAAAAGCATCCCTTTTGTATAAGGCTACATGCTCATCGGCCTCAGAATTGGCTGTAGATAATGAAGTGACCTCCCTCATGGCACTGCAGAAAAGATCTTGGGTTGAGGTCAACTCTCCCTGCAAACTGTCCCTCTCCGAGGCCACGACTTCATTCTGCCTGTTCAGCTAGAGGATCTCCAAATACTTGGTTGCAACCCCTTCCCGAAGTTGCCCCACCGGGGCATTCTTTTGCTTGATCTGCAAAAGGCGAATAAAGTTAGTGAACAACAACTTATGAGAGTAAGAAATGAACTCATGGGTGCCATATTACCTGCTCGGCGAAGCTAGTTCTCTCCTGATGCACTCCTTCAAAACTGGTCCGCATCTCGTTTAAATCCTCTTCCTTTCAGATAGAGGAGGCCTTTGATTCACTCAGCTTCGAGGTGAGCTTCTAGAGCTCTTCTTCGCGACAAGTAAGCTCGTCGTTCAGCATGGAGAAATCTTGGCCATACAATTTCTTGGCCTGCAACGCGAAGGAAGAAAGTCAAATAAACAAGAATAAGAATCTGAAACACAGACAGTACATAAAGAAGATTACCTGCTTTTAAAGCCTCTTGGCCTCCTCGAGAGCGACCGAGGCATTGAGATCGGGATCCTCCTCCTCAACACCTTCAAAATAATCCTTGAAAGTGTCATCCTCTTCTTGAGAGATATCCACATCGGCGGCGCCCCTACTCAGTGCGTCCCTTATTTCCCCTGGGGAAAAGCAAGGGCCCAAATTTGAGCCACCCACAACATCGATACCAACACCTTCAAACTCGTCGATACAGACTGTACCATGTCCTGCGAATGGCACGGGGACTGCTCCCAAGCCCTCCTCCAGGGTCCCCTCCGCGCAAGGTTGTTCCATATCGGCCTTACCAAATTTTATGGCCCGATGTTCAACAATCTTTGCAGTGTCCACACTCCATCTTACCCTTTGTACCAAAGGGAAGTTGTCCTCATCGTCATCTTTGTCTGAGGCACGAAGGCTTGCAGCAGCATCCGAAGTCAAGACTGTGGCATCAGTCTTAGACTTTCGGGTCTTAGGTTTCTTTATCCTAGGAGACTCCACCGATGCCTCCTTCTCCCTTTTCTTACCCTTGTCCGGTTTTGAAGCTACCTCTTCACAGGGAGGGGGCGGTCTCATCGGCAAACTGTCCCCAAGACTTGCATATGCATGATATATCAAACCTTCATCCACAAAGGAAACATATGTGAAATTTGACAAAAAGAGCTTACCATGGCTTTTGGCCTGCCACCGAGTCTTGGCCAAATCATGCCAAGATCGCTTGTTGTAAGGAAAGGCAGAATCTATTTGCTTGATCCACCTCGGTAGGTTTTGAATCATGCAGGTGAACCAAACGGTGGCTACATAATCAAAAGAAATCAATTCAGAAGAAGGTGAAGGAGAAATAAAATCTATTCTAGGTAATGACACATACGCCTCATGTTCCATTCTTCAGGAATGGCATCCTATCATCAGGGATGACTTCCGAGGTTCTCACTCTGACAAACCGGCTCATCCACCCCCGATCTTTGTCTTCATCGATGCTCGCAAAGAACCTCTTCGCAGACCGATGATGTAGCTTAATTAAACCCCCTCGGAAGAAATGGGGGCTACATAACCTTATCAAGTGATCGAGGGTGAAGGTCATTACCTCGATCCGGTTGGAGAAATATCGAAGCATATATACAATCCTCTAGAAGGAAGGATAAATATGACCAAGTGTCACTCGGTAATGATGGCAAAAATCAAGAATCACCGGGTCTATCAGCGAAGAAGAAGAAGAAGGTTCCACGGGACCTAGAGGGAATGGGTATGTGTATACGCTGAGGAAGCCAGCCTTGTGTGCCACTATGATTTACTCATCTTCGGGGATTTCTATTTGTACTGCCTCTCCCCAGTGGCAGTCTATTTTTCCCCTCTCTCACTTTGGTTACCACACTGATGTACCGATACATGGGCTCGCATCGGCCCGGTGTGGAAGGAGGTCTATCGATGGTAAAGTCAGAGACTTCGAATACATTTCTTAATACTCGGTGGTGTGTTTGGTTTGCCCTTGGACGGGCTTGTAGAAGAAGAGGTTCCCTCTTTCTGGGGTACTGTTTTTCCATAACTATAACAAAGGTTCTGAGAATGGAGATGAAAAGGCAAGAACAAAGAGAAGATAAATGCAGAAGAGGGTGAACTTAGGTTTGAAAACTTGAAGATGTTGTAAAATTATGAATGATGAATACCTAAGGTATTTATAGAAGCCATTTGGGCAAAATTTGAGAGTTGGAAAGTCGAACCAAAACGGTTCATCGGCTTCTCGATAATCGTGCCGACAGAACCTCTACGCAACTTTTGAGTCATGTCATTTAATGCTCTAACGAGCTGCATATCTTTGTAATAAATATTTATGTACTATGTTGGGATTTTCCCCTCCTATATAAAGGAGACCCTTATCATTTTTTGCACACATGATATTCAATACAAGAACATTCTCTGCTATCTAACTTAAACATTCTCCATTATCAGCTTCTTGGATTTACTAGTTACATTTATTGTGTTTCACTTATTGTTCTTCATTTACTATTCATCATTGATCATAAATAGTCGTCTTCAAGGCCCTTAGGACTGTTATAGCTCCATCGACCATTCATTGTTGATACCGAGCCTCGACCTCGAGGTCCTATCTCGGCCAACTCGAGGCCCCGATTTAAGGCAGTCTGGTTTTCCTATCTCTATTCCCTTTTTACTCTTATGTCATTTCCCTTACTCATACTTAGCATCTATTGCTCAACAACCAATATTAAAATAAATCGCATATTCTTAGAACCACAAATCAAATTTTATTGTAATTACCATTTTCAAGGTAAACATCTCTACTATATAATGAGGAGTTCCAATCATTTGTAAGCATCATTATTCACTGAGACAAAAGCAATACAACTCTTCCTTTCTTACTTGTGTTCTTGTTCATGATTCTATTCCATCTTTAATGTTCTTACACTTATCAGTTCGAGGGCATCTAGAGTCGAGGCTGAAGCTCTGTTTGAATATTGGTTTGATTTATTTCTAGTTTATTTCTGTCATTTACTTACACATTTATCAATTGGTATTGGGTGAAATCACATATCCTTAAAACCACAATCTAAGTTTAATTGTTATCCAAATTTTAGGGTAAACAATTTGGCGCCCACCGTGGGGCTAAGGATAATAGTGATTATTCAATACTGATTCTGATAATACACATAACTATACGCTTGTTCTTGTCAATTTTTTTATATTTTTAGGTAAAAATATGTCAAACTCACAAATAACACCCACACATGGTGACAATGGTATCAGATTTCATGGGGAAAACGAAAATGAAGTTGCTCCAGGGGTCGAGGTACCACAAGATGATCTCGAGGGAGCACTGATTGTCCATCCAGACGATGTTAGTTCGCATATCGCTCTAACTACGAATCTAGGCGCAGACCTCGAATGGAGTGTACATAGAGAAGGCCGATCTAGTGGTCGAGGTACACAGGGCGTAGGAGATGGAGGAGTCTGTCTCCAAGTGATATTCGAGATGTTACAGACTCAACAAGCCACTATTTCTCAACTACAAAATCAGCATCCAATGCCAAGTGAGGTTGAACCGGAAGCGTCCCTCCGGACCGAGCCAGTACTAGAAAGATCAAATGCCAGTGAATTGGGGACTGACCCCACAATAATGAAGATGCTCGAGAAGCTCAACAAATGAATTAAATCGAGAGAATAAAATTGAGGCAAATGATAAGAAAGTAGAGATGTGCAACTCCCAGGATGACCAAATACCGGGGGCACTACCGATTTTAAAGGGTATGGACTCGAAGAAGTTTGTACAGAAGCTGTTCCCTCCAAGTGAGGCTCCGAAGCCCTTTCCAAAATATTTCCGCATGCCGGAAATCCCCAAGTATAATGGGATGACCGATCCTAATGAGCATGTCACCTCCTATACATGCACCATCAAAGGTAAGGATTTGTAAGATGATGAGATCGAGTATGTAATACTGAAGAAAATCAGGAAGGCTCTATCGAAGGGGGCAATGATTTGGTACAATAATTTACCTCCAAATTTCATTGATTCATTCTCCTTGCTTGCGGATTTTTTTGTAAAGGCACATGCCAGGGAAATAAAGGTTGCGACGAGGAAATCAAACCTTTTCAAAGTAAAACAAAAGGATTATTAAATGCTTAGGGAGTTCGTGTCTTAGTTCCAAATGAAATGCATGGAGTTTCCACCGGTCATAGATGATTGGGATGTTCAAGCCTTCACTCAGGGGTTGAATGATTGAAGTTGGATAACATCACATCAACTAAAGCAAAACATGATTGAATATCCGGCGGTGACCTGGCTTGATGTATATAATCGGTACCAATCAAAGATCAGAGTCGAGGATGACCAATTGGGAACTCCTTCCGATTCCGTAAATCCGAACAGGCCTGCAGGCAGAAACTAGAGAGATATCAATCGGGAACCTTGGCCAAACAGAGACCGATATCAACCATACAATGCAAACCGGAGGAACAACGTTCCCAGATGCAATTCCACCCAAACCGACCAAAGGAGTGATCAAGGACAGAGTTCTCAGGGACTTATGAGCAAAAGTGGTTTTGATAAGCACGCCGATCGCACAGAGGCTCCATGATTATCAGAGTATAACTTCTATATCGACGCATCAAGTATTGTATCGAAAATTTGAAGAATCAAAGATATTGATGGCCCAGACCCATGCAGACTGATCCTTCCCAAATAAATCCCAATCTAAGGTGCAAGTATCACGACACACATGGCCACATAATCGAGGATTGTCGGCAACTGAGAGAGGATGTAGCTTGTCTATTCAACGAGGGTCACCATATATTGTTCTTTAGTGATCGAGCCAAAACCCATTTCATAGGAAGGGACGCCAACAGGAAAAAAATAGGAAGAACCACACCATGTGATCCATACGATCGTCGGTGGGGTCGATATTCCACAAGGGCCCGTGTTCAAATGCACTAAAGTATAAATTACTAGGGAAAATCGCACCCGAGATTATGTGCCAAAAGATTCAACGATGAGGAAGCAGAAGGAATTTCTCAACCCCACAATGATGCTCTGGTAATTTCTATATTTATGAATAAAATTCAAGTTAAGCGTGTTTTAGTGGATCTAGGTAGCTCAGAAAATATCATCCGATCGAGGTTCGTGGAGTAGCTCAGCCTGAAAGATCAAATCGTACCCATAGCTCGGGTCCTGAATGGTTTCAACATGGCCAGCGAAACAACTAAATGAGAGATCATTTTACCGGTGAACGTAGCTGGAACTGTTCAAGTAACCAAGTTCCGTGTAATTGAGGGTTACATGAGGTACAACACCCTACTCGGGAGGCCCTAGATTCACAATATGAGAGAAATCCCTTCAACTCTACACCAAATGATAAAATTCCTAACACCAGATAAGGTGAAAACGGTATTTGGGGAGCATCATGTTGTGAAAGAAATGTCCACGGTCGATGAGGTAATACCGATATCGGCACTTTCGACAGAAAAGGGATCGTAGGTCTAAGGAAAATAGGAGGCCAAATAGCAACCACAGCCACCAGCCCCGACTCAGTCAAAAAAACAGGAATGGAAGAGGAAGATCAAGACTATTGGATCCCTCGATCCTTCATTATTCCCGAAGATTATGATGTCACCAAATCAACAGTCGAGGAGCTGGAACAGGTTATACTGATCGAGTACCTGCCTGATCGAAAGGTATACCTGGGTGCGGGGTTAACCCCCGAACTTAGGAAAAAACTCATTAAATTTCTTATTGATAATATGGATTTCTTTGCTTGGTCCCACCTAGATATGACAGGGATCCCACCGATCACAACAAATCGATGGAGCCTGGATCCAAAGTTCAGACCAGTGAAACAAAAGAGAAGACCTTAGTCCGAGGTAAAACATGCATTCATCAAGGACGAGGTAACTAAGCTTCTCAAAATAGGATCCATTCGGGAAGTAAAGTATCCTGAATGGTTAGAAAATGTAGTGGTAGTCCCTAAGAAAGGGAACAAACTTGGGATGTGCGTAGATTATAAAGATTTAAACAAATAATGTCCCAAAGATTCTTTTCCTCTGCCGAATATCGATCGCATGATTGATGCCACGGCTGGCCACAAGATCCTTAGTTTTATCGACGCCTACTACGGGTATAATAAAATTCAAATAAACCTGGAGGATCAGGAAAAGACTTCATCTATCACTAAGTATGACACATATTGTTATAACGTAATTTCATTTTGACTAAACAATGTTGGTGCTACATACCAACACTTAGTAAATAAAATGTTCTGTCACGACCCAAAATCCATAAGGTCGTGATGGCGTCAGACACCACTGTTAGGCAAGCCAATCATTAATTAGTTGAAATAAATTCTTGTTTTAACATTTTCGAAATCGTTACCTTTCACTTTAATACATAATAACTAGATAAAAATTCATTAAGTAAAAGAAACAGTCTATTTTTCCAATTTAATAAAAATACAACCCAATTACATCCCAGAACCCGATGTCACAAGTACATGAGCAATTTCTAAGACTTTTTACAAAATGCTACAAGCTTGTCCGAAATACAAGTGGGACAAGGACTTTAGAATAAAATAAATACAATACATAGAGGAAGAATCTGTCGGCTGCGGATCGCCTCCGGATGATGCAGCTCGTCTAAGTCTCCTAACCAGCCCCATCGCTATGAAAGTACCTGTGCAACAAAATGCACAGCAAGTGTAGCATGATTACGAAAACAACGTGTACTCAGTAAGTATCCCGCCTAACCTCAGAGAGGTAGTGACGAGAGGTCGACTTGACACTTACTAGGGTCCAACAATGTAATTTAACAATATATGACAGCAGCAAAAGGCACACGAGGGTAATAAAATCAGTAAACTATAAAAGTAACTGCAATTCCATAAACACTGGAAGTAAATACATAATTTCTACTACATTTCCCCCCCAAATATCTGTCAAGTCATTATCCATGAAATCATTTAACAATTTACGTCCTTAAGACAATTTAACAATTCAAGTGACAAGTGGCATATCATATGTATATATATGCGTAGGAAATGTTGTGGGTCGTTCGGCCCGAACCAACAATAAATGCAAATTGTGCACTGCCGAGGGTCGAACAGCCCGAACCATAAGTGATCTTTGCCATAAAATAATCATATCTATGCACTGCCGAGGGTCGGTTGGCCCGAACCATAAGTGCATCTTCTACCCCGCTCGCGAATCATACCTGCGACTCAGGTGCTCGTATACATACACAGAAATATCATAAGGCTACCTCGCTCGCGAATCATACCTGCGACTCGGGTGCTCCTATACATACACAGAAATATCATAATGCTACCCCGCTCGCGAATTATACCTGCGACTCGGGTGCTCGTATACATACACAGAACTTTCAGGGAATTCAGTTGAGACTATACTTGTAAACAGGAAGTAAACAACTGTAAATTTGGGAGTAGCTTCCCACTACTCTCCTGCTAGTTCAAGTATAATTGGCACGACCCCAATTCCTACTCAGGTTGTGATGGCGCCCAACACCGAATTCAGGCAAGCCAACACTAGTTACTAATGAAATTACTTAAACAAATGAGATGTTCAAATACTTATCCAGTTTTAATTTGAGAAGTCCTTAAATGAAAGTGAGGAATTCAGGCAATATAATTTAAAGTAACTCAAAAATCGTTTGACAGCATAAAATAGAGTAGTATAATTCTAGTGAATCAACTACGTGTGCCAAGACCTAGTGTCACAAGTCCACAAGAGACTAGTGGAATATATAAATAGACAAAATGAATGTACGACTGTCTGAAAGGGGTAGACAGAAATATCCCAAAATTAATAGAAACTCCACAGTGCCTCTGCAGAACGCCAAGAAGAGCAGCTCAGCGTGTAGTCAAATCCCGGTAGTACTCTCAGCGACGAATACCCGAATGGTGACCAGGTGCAACAACCTCAGAACCTGTACAATTAAGTACAAAAGTGTAGCATGAGTACATATAAACAAATATTTACCCAGTGAGTATCTCGTCTAAACTCGAAAAAGTAGTGACGAGAGGTAGACGTGTTACTCACTAGGGTCGTTATCAATAATATGATTTAATGAATCTAGATAGGAGTAACACTTATGGAAAGCAAGTAGACATGGACCATCAGTACATAAAGATAACGATCAACCTGCAAGGGCCAAGTAACAATATTTAATAAAAATCACAAGTTTCTTTCCCATAGAACCATTGAATTAGTAAGGATAATAATAAGACTCTCAATCAAGCACATAGCATATAATATGCGAAGCATACGGCCGGAGCGACACGGAAATTTAAATGTGCATTGTCGAGGGTCGAATGACACGAACCATAGATGCATCTATTACCCCGCTCTCGAATCGATCAAGAGACGCGGTTGACATAAATATAAGGCTACCCCGCTCACGAATTATACATGCGACACGGGAGCTCGTAGACATACACAGAATTATCAGGAAATTCAGGAATTTATCTTGGATTATTCTTAAATTCATGGATTTAAGCACCTAAACTTACACATAGATTCCGAAATTCTCAAGTCAATTTCAAGGGTAATAAGCATCTAGGAACACAAGTAAGGATGTAGGTAAGGCACATAGAGGCACGCTTGTGAAATCCTAAATTCTACCCGACACAACAAAGTAGTAGCTACGCACGGACTCTCGTCACTTTGCGCGTACGTAGCCCCTGCAAACAAGGACAAATTCAATCGTTTACATTTACCTATGGGGACAATTCCCTCTTACAAGGTTGGAAAGGAGACTCACCTCGCGTAGAATCTATTTCCCGGCCAAGAACGCGCCCAAAACTCAAAACTTTACACCCGAGGACGCGAAACTAGTCAAATGATATGTAAATACGTCAATGCATGCTGAAGGTATGGAAATTCTCCTACTTATTTAGTAAATTCACTATTCTTGAAGAAATCCCAAAATACACCCCCGGGCCCACATGCTCGGATTCCGAAAATTTTCGAGGATAACACTCACCCATAGCCTAAGGATCATTAATATGTAATTTTTATATGATTTCATGGTAGAAAAGTGGTGAAATCCCCTAAAGTTCATCAACCCTAGGTTTTCACTCTATCCCCTATGATTTCCATTATTTAGATGTTAATCTACCCATGTTTTGGTGTAAAAATCTAACATTTAAATAGAATTTACTTACCTCTTAGTAGCTAGGTTGTGGAGAGTTCTTCCCAAGCTCTCAAGTCTTCAATGGAGGTGTAAAATGGAAAAAATGAAGGAAATCCCGTGTTTAAGTGAAAATGCATTGCCTGGCCTACAGGGGTTCCGCACATGCGGCTCGAGGACCGCACCTACTGTCTCGCACCTGCGAGCTGGGGCTCGCACCTGCAGAGTTGGACGACGAAGAATGGGCCCGCACCTGCGGAGCTGGAGACCGCACATGCGGTTCCGCTCCTGCGGAATTCCCGCACCTGCGAGGCTGGGACAGCATGAGCGGTCTCGCACCTGGGGCTGGTCAACCGCACATGCGGTCACACTAGATCAGGTGCATCAGCTGCATTTTCAGCTGGTTTTTGGCCTCGTGTGGTGTCCGGGAGGCACCTAGGCCCACCCGAGCCCCCGTCCAATTATACCAACAAGTCCAAAATCATAATACGGACTCGCTCGAGCCTTCGGAACACCCGAAACAACGCTAAATCTCAAAATCACCCCTCAAAACCCCTAGGATCAAACTTAAGAATTTCTAAGTTCTTGAATTCTGTTTTAATGCGCCGAACCGACCTATACTACTCGGAATGACACCAAATTTTTCAGGAAAGTCATGAATGACATAACGGAGCTATTCCCAATCTTGGAATTCCGTTCGGACCTCGATAACATAAAATCACGTTTCAAACCAAATTTCAAACTTAAGGAAACACTATTTTGCTATTTGGGTTGAAATGCTCCCGGGTCATCCAAAACCCATTTCGGACATATGTACATGTCCGAAATCATCATACGAAGCTACTGGAATCGTCGAAACTCGATTCTGATATCGTCGAACAAAGTGTTCCTTTACTATTCCAAACACTTACAAATCCCGAACCACCTGTCCCCGCAAGTCACAAATCACGATAAGCCGCTACAGAAAGTATCATTTGGGGGATCGGGGTCCGAATACGCAAAACGACCGGTCGGGTCGTTACATTCTCCACCTCTAAAACAAACGTTCGTCCTCGAACGGGTCTAGAATCATAGCTGAATTACTGAATAAGTGTGGATATCTGCTCCGCATGTCCTCCTTGGATTCCCAAGTCGCCTCCTCGACCGGTTGACCCCACCACTAGACCTTTACAGCAAAAATTCTCTTAGATCTCAACTGGCGGTCCTGCCTATCAATAGTAGCAACTGGCTCCTCCTCGTAGCCCAACCTCTCATCCAACTGAATTTACTAAAATCAATAATGTGAGAGAAGTCAGCGTGGTATATCTGGAGCATGGATACATGGGATATCGGATGGACTCCCGATAAGCTGGGAGGTAGATCAAGCTCATAAGCAACCTCTCCAACTCGCCTCAACACCTCGAACGGACCTATAAACCTCGGGCTCAGCTTGCCCTTCTTCTCGAATCTCATAATACCCTTCATCGGCGAAACCTTCAGCAAAACCTTATCTCCTTCCATAAACGACACATCACGTGCCCTCTGATCCGCGTAGCTCTTCTGTATGGACTGTGCTGTACAGAGCCTCTCCTGAATTAACTTCACCTTCTCTAAAGCATCTCTCACCAGGTCTACACCAGATAACTTAGCCTCACCAGGCTCAAACCACCCTATAGGAGAACGACATCACCGACCATATAAAGCCTCAAATGGAGCCATCTCGATGCTGGACTAATAACTATTATTGTGAGCAAACTCGGCCAAGGGCAACAACTGGTCCCACTGTCCTCCAAAGTAAAGCACACATGATCTGAGCATGTCCTCCAATATATGAATTGTACGCTCCGACTGACCATGAGTCTGTGGATGAAATGTTGTGCTGAGATCTATCTGAGTACCCATTTCTCTGTGCAATGCTCTCCAGAAGTGCGAGGTCAACTGAAGACCTCGATATGATATAATGGACACCGGTACACCGTGCAACCAAACTATCTCTGGAATGTAGATCTGAGCTAACATCTCATAAGTGTAAGTAGTAGCCACAGGGATGAAATGCGCCGATTTGTTCAATTTATCCACAATAACCCAAACCACGTCAACCTTACGCAACGTCCGAGGCAACCCAACCACGAAGTCCATAGTAATGCGCTGCCACTTCCACTCAGGAATGGGCATCTGCTGAAGTAGGCCCCCCGGCCTCTGGTGCTCATATTTAACCTGCTGGCAATTAAGACACCTAGCCACATACTCCACAATGTCCCTCTTCATCCGCCTCCCCCAGAAATGCTGCTTCAAATCACGATACACTTCGTAGCACCAGGATGAACAGAATACCGCAAACTGTGTGCCTTCTCAAGAATCCTCTGCCTCAGGCCATCAACATTTGGAACACACAAACGATTCTGAAGTCTCAGAACACCATCCTTGCCAATAGTAACCTCCTTGGCACCACCCTGAACCACTGTCTCCTGTAGTTCTGCCAAACACGGGTCATCATATTGTCGAGCCTTGATCTCCCACAATAATGAAAACTGAGCAACCACATGAGCTAGAACTGGACGAGGCTCTGAAAGATCTAATCTCACCAAGCGAATTGCCAAGGACTGAATGTCCAAGGATAGAGGCCTCTCCTATGCTGCAATATAGGCCAAACTACCCATACTCTCCGCCTTCCTACTCAAAGCATCTGCTACTACATTCGCCTTGCCCAGATGATAGAGAATGGTGATGTCGTAACCCTTTAGTAACTCAAGCCACCTGCACTGCCTCAAATTAAGATCCCTCTGCTTGAACAAGTGCTGCAAGCTACGGTGGTCTGTATAAACCTCACAAGACACCCCATATAAGTAATGCCTCCAAATCTTAAGAGCATGAACAATTGCCGCCAACTCCAAATCGTGTACAGGGTAATTCTTCTCATGAACCTTCAGCTGGCGTGAAGCATAAGAAATAACTCTCCTTTCCTGCATCAATACACACCCCAAGCCAATGCGTGAAGCGTGGCAATACACTGTATACATCCCCGAATCGGAAGGCAATACTAGAACTGGTGCTGATGTCAATGCAGTCTTGAGCTTCTGAAAGCTCGCTTCACACTTGTCAGACCATCGAAAAGGAGCGTTCTTCTGAGTCAATCTAGTCAATGGGGCTGCAATGGATGAAAATCCCTCCACAAATTGCCGATAGTAGCCTGCTAGACCCAAGAAACTCCTGATCTTTGTCGCTGAAGTAGGACGTGGCCAACTCTGAACTGCCTCAATCGTCTTAGGATCAACCTTGATACCCTCTCCAGATACCACATGCCCCAAGAATGCCATGGAGTCCAACCAAAACTCACACTTGGAGAACATAGCATATAGCTTCTGTTCTCGCAAGGTCTGGTGCACAACTCTCAAATGCTGCTCGTGCTCTCCCATGCTACGTGAGTAAATCAAAATGTCATCAATGAAGATGATGACAAAAGAATCAATAAACGGCCTGAACACCCGGTTCATCAAGTCCATAAATGTTGTCGGGGCATTAGTCAATCCAAAGGACATCACCAAGAACTCATAATGGACATATCTCATACGAAAAGCCGTCTTCGGAACATCCGAAGCCCGAATTTTCAGCTGATGATACCCCGATCTCAAGTCAATTTTAGAAAATACCCTGGCACCATGTAACTGGTCAAACAAATCATCGATGCGCGGCAATGGATACTTGTTCTTAATAGTTACCTTGTTCAACTGGCGGTAATCAATGCACATCCGCATAAACCCATCTTTCTTCTTTACAAATAGAACTGGAGCACCCCACGGCGATACACTCGGCCTGATAAAACCCTTAGCCAACAACTCCTCAAGATGCTCCTTCAACTCCTTCAACTCTTTTGGATCCATACGGTATGGGGGAATAGAAATAGGCTGAGTGCCTAGAGCTACATCAATACAAAATTCGATATCTCGATCCGGAGGCATGCCCGCTAGGTCTAAAGGAAATACATTCGCAAACTCTCGAACAACTGGCACTGAATCAATCGTTGGAAACTCGGTGGTGGTGTCCCGCACATAAGCAAGATATGCCAAACAACCCTTCTCGACCATATGTCGAGCCTTCAGGAAAGAAATAACTCTACTAGCCGCACTAACTGAGGAACCTCTCCATTCCAGCCTAGGCAACTCGGGCATGGCCAAAATAACCGTCTTGGCATGGAAATCCAAGTAAGCATGATGAGGAGATAGCCAATCCATGTCCAGGATAATCTCAAAATCCACCATGTCGAGAAATAGAAGGTCCGATGTAGTCTCGTACCCACAAAAGGTGATCACACAAGACTGATAGACCCGGTCTACCACCACAGAATCGCCCACAGGAGTGGACACATATATAGGAGATCCCAAGGACTCGCAAGGAACATCCAAAAAACAAGCAAATAAAGCAGACACATAAGAATAAGTAGATCCTGGATCAAATAGCACGGATGCCTTCCTACCACATACTGAGATAGTATCTGTGATCACGGCGTCTGAGGCCACTGCATCTGCTCGGGCCGAAATAGCATAAAATCTGGCTGGAGTACCTGAAGACTAACCTCCGCTGAATTGAATAGGAGCTAGCTGAGCTCCCCCTGACTGGCCTCAACCTCTGGGACGACCTCTACCAGCCTATCCTCCACCTCTGGGTGGACGGAGCATCAGCGCTGAGTATGTAGGATAATAACTCTTCTCAACAGCCTTGCCCCGAAGTCTGGGACAAGTCCTCCTCATATGGCCTGAATCCCTACACTCATAGCATCTCACTGGAGGCATGGCTTGCTGCCTTGAAGAAGAAGAACCCTGAATAGCTGGGGGACGGTGAGAATCCTCTGGCATAGGACTAAAGTAAGGACTGGGAGAACCTTGATGACCTGAATACCTGCCGGAGGAACCCTAAATTGCTGGTGGGAGGTAAGAACTCTCCGGCATGGCACTGAAGTAAGGCCTCACTGGAATACCACGAAGAGGTGGTGGAGGAGCAGAGTATGGAGGCCTGCTAGGCTGGCCTCTACTGAACTGACTCCTGCCCCTACCTGGGGCGCCTCTGAAATCTCCCGAAAATCTAGCCCACTTATCCTGCTGACCCTGCTCTCTACCCCTCGATCGGTAACCCTTGATCCGGCGAGCTATCTCGACCACAAGCTGATAAGGAGTACCCATCTCCACCTCTCGGGCCATGTTGGCCCTAATACCTGAGTGCAGCCCAGCTACAAATCTCCGCACTCTCTCAGCATTCGTAGGAATAATCATGAGGGCATGACAGGGAAACTCTAAAAAACTGGCCTTATAATCCGTCACTGTCATTTGTCCCTACTCCAGTTGCTCAAACTAATACCGCAGCTCTTCCATCTCAGAGGGTGGAATATACTTGTCCAGGAACAGCTGAGTGAACTGCTCCCATGAGAGAGGAAGGGAACCTGTGGGCCTACCCAGGATGAATGACTGCCACCATCTGCGGGCCCTGCCCTCTATCTGAAAAGTAGTGAAATCAACTCCGTGGGACTCCAAAATCCTCATGTTGTGCAGTATGTCCCTACACCTATCAATAAAGTCATGGGCATTCCCTCCCCTCTCTCCTCCAAAGACAGGAGGGTGCAATCGAGTCCATCTATCAAGTCACTTTTGTGGATCGCCGTCCGCAGCTGGTCTAAGCTCAGGTGCTACTGCTGGCTGTGCTCCACCCGCGGGCAGAGTACCCGAAGTCTGATATACCGCCGCTGCATGACCTGCGGTCTGGGTGGTAGGGTTCTGAACTCCCCCTCCCGCCTGAGATGTAGCAGGAGCCGCTAGAAATAAACCATCCTGAGTTATAGTATCCATGAACCGATCAGCAATTTATATAAATACACAGCAATTTCTAAGACTTTTTACAAAATGCTACAAGCTTGTCCGAAATACAAGTTGGACAAGGACTTTAGAATAAAATAAATACAATACATAGAGGAAGACTTTGTCGGCTGCGGATCGCCTCCGGATGATGCAGCTCGCCTAAGTCTCCAAACCAGCCTCATCGCTATGAAAGTACCTGTGCAACAAAATGCACAGCAAGTGTAGCATGAGTACGAAAACAACGTGTACTCAGTAAGTATCCCGCCTAACCTCAGAGAGGTAGTGACGAGAGGTCGACTTGACACTCACTAGGGTCCAACAATGTAATTTAACAATATATGACAGCAGCAAAAGGCACACGAGGGTAATAAAATCAGTAAACTTTAAAAGTAACTGCAATTCAATAAACACTGGAAGTAAATACATAATTTCTACTTCAATCCCCCCCCCCCCAAATATCTGTCAAGTCATTATCCATAAAATCATTTAACAATTTACGTCCTTAAGACAATTTAACAATTCAAGTCACAAGTGGTATATCATATGTATATATATGCGTAGGAAATGCTGAGGGTCGTTCGGCCCGAACCAACAATAAAAGTAAACTGTGCACTCCCAAGGGTCGAACGGTTTGAACCATAAGTGCATCTTCGCCATAAAATAATCATATTTATGCACTGCCGAGGGTCGAACGGCCCGAACCATAAGTGCATCTTCTACCCCGCTCGCGAATCGATCATGCGACACTGTTGACATAATAATAATAAGGCTACGCCACTCTCGAATCATACCTGCGACTCGGGTGTTCATATACATACACGGAATTATCATAAGGCTACCCCGCTCGCGAATCATACTTGCGACTCGGGTGCTCGTATACATACACAAAACTATCATAAGGCTACCCCGCTCGCGAATCATACATGCGACTCGGGTGCTAGTATACATACATAGAACTATCATAAGGCTACCCCGCTCGCGAATCATACCTACGACTCGGGTGCTCGTAAACATACACAGAACTATCAGGGAATTCGGTTAAGGCTATACTTGTAAACAGGAACTAAACAACTGTAAATTTGGGTGTAGCTTCCCATTACTCACATGCTAGATCAAGGATAATAAGAAACTTAAAGTACATCTTTTAAATACATGTAAGGCACATAAGGCATGCTCGTGAGTCCTAAAACTACCCGGACATGGCATAACAGTAGCTACGCAAGGACTCCCGTCACATCGTGCGTACTTAGCCCCCGCAAATAATAGCATATATTCATTTAGTTCACCTATGGGGACAATTCCCCCTCACAAAGTTAGAAAGGATACTTACCTCGTGTCGAACCTACTTTCCGGGTCAAGAATGCACCCGAAACTTCAAACTCGTCTCCCAAGGACTCGAAACTAGCCACAAGTTACTTAATTATATCAATCTGATGAATTGTTGGCACCAGTCCTACATTTTGTCTCTGTNTGGAGGTAAATCTTTGCCTGTTAGGCAACATGATAGCAAGTTCCAAATTCTGTCTCGGTAGGACATGTATTTCTATTACTATGAAATTCAAAAATGAAGTAGTTAATGGTAGGGTTACCATTATCCTTTTTGTTAAATGCTAAATGAATCAATTCTAATGCATGGAAGTGCGTTTTCTAAAGTCTTTCCCCAAAAGTCAAAAATCGAACCCGGGCTCACTCGGTCTAAACCCGAAATGTGGACCAACACCCCACTACCCATTCGCCCCCGAGCCCGGATATATAAATGGTTTTGGAATCCGACCTCAATTTGAGGTCTAGATCCCCAAATTTCAATATTCTTAGGTTTTACAACAAAATTCCCAATTCCACCATGAAAACCCTAGATTCTAGGATGAAATCTTGTAAAAAGAAGTTAAGGAGTGAAGAAAATGAGTTAGAAATCACTTACAAATATTTTGGAGAATAAAGGGTGTTTGAAAAATCGCCTCTTATGTTTTTAGGGTCTTGAAAAATGAAAAATAACTGAAAATCCCACTTATTTATACTCCTCTATGTCCCCTCACCGCGGTCCGCGAAACAACGACCGCGGCCGCTAGCAAAAATAAAGAAAAACTGAAGAAAATCAAGACAAATGACTGCAGTGACATGCGTTAGTATTTTGGCCATAACTTTCTCTAAATATGTCCACATTACGAGTTCTGTATCGTTCTGGAATCTAGACACGAAGGGCTACAACTTTCGTTTTTGAATCATCTCCAAATTCCTAGTAGATCAAACGATATAGGCCTCCTTAGTCGGACTAGTGGCCCAGCTCCTCCACCGCGGACCGCGAAAACACGATCATGGCCGCGAAACCCCCACCGCGGACCGCGGTGGTGGCTTCAGGGATTTGACCCCTCTGACCTGCAACAACTATAGTTTAGCCTAAAGACATCCCAGGACCTACCCGGAACTCACCCGAGCCCTCGGAACTTCAAATTGAACGTTCCAACAAGTCCCAAATAATCCCATGGACTTGCTCAAGCATTTGAAACACCCATAACAACGCTAAAACTCATAATCACACCTCAAAAACCCTAGAATCAAACTTAAGAACTTTAAGTTCTTGAATTCGTTAACAATGCGCCGAACTGACCTATACTTCTCGGAATGACACCAAATTTGCAAGCAAGTCATATTCGACATTACGGACCTGCTCAAACTTCTGGAATCACATTCCGACATCGATATCAAAATTTCCACTTCCAGTCGGATTCGTCAAAAACCTTCAAATTTTTATATTTAGCCAAATGACTTCAAAATGACCTCTGGACATCTGATCACGCTCCCAACTCCAAAATCACCATACGAAGCTATTCCCAGCCTCTGGATCCCAACGGACATCAATATCACTGAAATGCGCTTCAAGCCAAACTTAGGAAATTCCTTCAGAAATGTTGACTTCCTCAATATACGTCGAAACGCTTCCGGGTTATCCAAAACCCGATCCGGACATACGCCCAAGTCCCAATCATCATACAAACCTGCTGGAACTTTCAGATCCTGATTCCGAGGTCGTTTACTCAAAATTCCACTCTTAGCCGATTCTTCCAACTTAAGGTTTCTGAGATTAGAATTCTCTTTCCAAATCTACCCAAACTTACCGAATTTCAATTTCGACCATGCGCACGAGTCATAATACCTGAAATGAAGCTACTCATAACCTCGAGCTGTTGAACGACGCGCTAGAGCTAAAAACGACCGATCAGGTCTTTACATGTTCGAAGAACAAGTAGGTAAATCAATTGATGTTTATATTGACGATATGCTAGTTAAGTCCCTACGCGTAGAGGACCATTTGACACATTTGCAGGAAACCTTCAAAATATTGAGAAAATACAACATGAAGTTCAACCCGGAGAAATGTGCTTTCGGGGTCGGTTTGGGCAAGTTCCTTGTCTTTATGGTGTCGAATCGGGGGATCGAGATCAACCTCGATAAAATCAAGGCAAACGAAGACATCACAGTCATGGACAGTGTTAAGGCCGTGCAAGGCTGACAAGACGAATAGCCGCCTTAAGCCGATTCATTTCGAGGTCGTTTGGTAAAAGCCACATGTTATTCTCGCTGATCAAAAAGAAGAACAATTTAGCTTGGACCTCGAAATATCAATCAGCGTTGGAATAATTGAAGTGGTACCTCTCAAGTCTGCCATTGCTTCACACTCCAAAAACAGACAAACAACTCTACCTATACATAGTAGTCTCAAAAGTCGCGGTAAGTGGTGAACTAGTTCGAGAAGAGCAAGCTACGGTTTATTAAGTAAGTCGAACTTTAGGCGAGGCCAAAACCCGGTACCCACACTTAGAAAAATTGGCGCTTGCTCTAATAAGCGCCTCTAGAAAACTAAAATCGTATTTTCAGTGTCACCCAATAAGTGTGGTAACAACTTATCCTCTTCTTAATGTTTTACATAAGCACGAACTATCGGGCCGATTGGACAAATAGTCTATCGAACTCAGTGGGAACGATATCAAATATCAACCCCAAATGGCCATCAAGTCTCAAATTTTAGCAGACTTCATGGCCTACTTCATGCTAGCCCTCGTACCCGAGGTGGAAAAGGAACTTTTGTTAAAATCGGGTACATCATCACGGTTGTGGACCCTTTTTACAGATGGTGCTTCGACTGTGAAAGGGTCGGGTCTAGGCATCATTTTGAAGCTGCCCACGAGGAATACAATTTGGAAATCAATCAAAACTTCTAAATTGACTAACAATGAGGCGGAGTACGAGGCCATGATTGCGGGTCTCGAACGGGCTAAAAGCCTGGGAGCAGAGGTAATCGAGGCCAAATGTGAATCCCTGATGGTAGTAAACCAAGTCAACAAAACCTTCGAGGTTCGAGAGGATTGAATGAAAAGGTACTTGGATAAATTAGGTAACATTACATCGGTTTAAAGAATGGACCTTACATCTTCTACCTCGAGAGAAAAACAGCGAGGCCGATGCCCTTGCAAATTTGGGGTCAGCGGTCGAAGACAATGAAATCAGCTCGTGGATTGTCGTACAACTTTCAAAGTTAGTGATCGGAGAAGGCCATGCCCTAAATAAACTCCGCGATCCTAACCTGGGATTGGAGGAATAAATATTATAAGTATTTGAAAAATGTGAAGCTCCCTTCGGACCCTAAGAAATCAAGGACTTTACGAAAAAAAGCTGCTCGATTCACATTGGCTTAAGATGGAACATTATACAAGAGGATGTTCGATGGACCGTTGTCAGTATGCTTGGGACTAGGAGACACCGATTATGTCCTACGAGAAGTTCACGAGGTTACTTGTGGGAACCACTCCGGTGCCAAATAATTAGTTCACAAAATCATCAGAGCAGGATACTATTGGGCCAATATGGAGAAGGACACCAAAGAATTCGTTTGAAATGTGATAAGTGCCAAAGGTATGAACTGATAATCCATCAACCCGAAGAGAAACTCCATTCAGTCTTATCCCTATGGCTATTCATGGAATGGGGAATGGACATCGTCAGCGCTTTTCCATCGGCCCCAAGTAAAGCTAAGTTCATTTTATTTATGACTTATTATTTATCTAAGTGGGTTGAAGACCCAAGACTTCGGGAAAGTCAGAGAAAAAGAAGTTATAGACTTCATCTAGGATCACATCATATGCCGATTCGGGATACCTACCGAGATTGTATGTGCCAATGGAAAACAATTCATCGGCAGGAAAATAACAAAGTTTCTCGAAGATCACAAAATATAAAGGATCTTATCGACACCGTATCATCCTAGTGGAAACGAACAAGACGAATCGACAAACAAGACAATCATTTAGAATCTAAAGAAAGATTTAATGACGAAATGGAGAGAAATTCTACCCGAAAGCCTTTGGGCATATTGAACAACATCAAAATTCAGTACGGGGGAAACACTGTTCTTCTTAGTATACGGCGCCGAAGTCCAGATCCCAGTTGAAGTTGTAGAACCCAGCGCCAGGTTTCGTTATGCAACGGAAGAGTCAAATCACGAGGCTATGAGCACGAGCCTCAAACTACTAAATGATAAACGAGAAGGTGCCCTCGTTCGAATGGCCGCACAAAAACAACTCATCGGAAGGTATTATAATCGGAGGAACAACTTTCGCCACTTCAGAGTCGGGGACTTAGTTCTAAGAAAAGTCACCCTCAATACTCGAGACCCTAATGAAGAAAAACTCGGCCCAAATTTGGAAGGACCGTATCAGGTCCTCGACATCGTTAGAAGGGGATCCTACAAGCTTGGAATGATAAACAGTGAGCAACTACCAAATAATTGTAGCATATCACTCCTCGAACGATATTATTATTGAGGTATGAACTTCTCCTTTTTCATTTACATTATACACTAACTTATTTCAGGTGTTCGAGTGAAGTCATCAAAGTTCTCTCCAAGCAGGAAGATATTAGATCTTAAAGAACGCGTTGCACTCTTTTTCCCTTCGACCGACTTTTATCCCAATTGGGGTTTTCTGGCAAGGTATTTAACGAGGCAACTATTGTTCGTGCTAAATTAGAGTATCTGAGGCTTCTTTACAATCAACCTCGAATACTGGAGGGAATCACCTGCGGATGTTACGTTTTCAAGGAAAATAATTCATGTCAACAGGGTCTGGATAGGAAAATTTTATAAAGGACCAAACAGTCGAATGAACCGTATCCATGTAGATTATTCGAACACTAGTGGCAAAACATGTACGCATGTATGAACTATTGAAAGAAGTACTTTTCCTTACCATACGTCCTGTGCCTTAATGAAATTTCTACTTACAAGTTCCATACTTATGATCTATTTTGAAAACAGGCTCAAAGGTTGAGTGAAACTAAACTTCGAACAATCAACCTCGTACTCGGGGACTACCGTAAAAAATTCGACATGTTCGAACTATTAAATTTCGAGACCATAACACCTCAAAGAGGCAACCTTGGATTTTATACGCCAAGGCTACCCTACTCGTGGACTAACACTTTGAAAAAGTTCAAAGTATTATTTGAAAAGTAAGCCCAAAAGGCAAATCCCAAGGCTACGGCCAAACTAACGCGGCTCGGAGACGTCTAAATTCTACAATGAAAATAGGGCTTCGAATTCTTTTGAAAACCAGTTTAAAAGGCTACCCTCAGCAAAATAACCAAAGGGCTTCGATATTATTGGCCCTCGAAAAACCTTAAGAGGTATCGAATTGTTTAATACAAACTTGTGCTAAGGCATAAAAAGCAAAGGGTTTCGATGATATTAGATCATGAAAAAACCCAACGGGTACAAACTTACTTCATGCTAAGGAATAACACATTCCTATATGTCTAAATGTTTTAATCCAAAAAGGGAAAAAAACCATTCTTCTGAGGCCATATCGGCCCGATTCAAGAGCCTAAGGGCCATTATACTTTTGAGTTCGAGAGTACATTCAAACTCAACTAAAACCTATGGGTTTACTACTTCGAGTATAAGCAAGAGCTCACTCGTCTATGAAGGAAGTACTAGTTTGGCTTCGTCCAAGTTGCCTAAAATCCGAAGTGTCACACATATTGTTCACAAGGCATGAAGTATATCAAAATTTTACAAAGCATAAAGCAGATTAAAGTTATCACAAGTAAAATTCGAGACGAAATTCAAAAATAAAAGATTCTTATATATATGAACAAAGGTATTTACAAAGGACCGATCGCGGTCCTACATAGAAAAATAAAAAAAGAGAAAAATACAAAAGTCATAGCTATGTTTGGGGGCAAATCCCTCTTCGGGGGGCAGCTTCTTCCTCGGGCCCCTCATCATTATCAGACCCGCTCTTGCTGTCGTCATGGTCGTCCTCAGAAGAGGCCAGTTGCCTAGCATCGGCTTCATGCTCCTTTTACTTTGCTATATCTTTGGAAAGGTCAAAACCCCGGGCGTGGATCTCATTGAGAGTCTCTCTCCGGGATTTGAATTTTGCAAGCTCGGCAGCCTCCCTCAGTTGTGCTTGAGCAGCTTCGGCATCGACCAGATATATGGCCACCGTATTATTAGCCTCGGCCTTTGATTTTTTGACCTCAGCTTGGGCCTTTGCAAGTTCATCTTCGAGATCTTCAACTCTCTTATCCTGAACCTGACACTTTTCTCTTGCATTTCGAAGTTGGACTTCAACCGACGACAACTGAGCTACGACAGTTTCTTTCTAAGCAGCAAGGCGGTCCATGCCTTCCTTCCACTTGTAGTAGT
Organism: Nicotiana undulata; assembly: GCA_005239495.1. NCBI lineage: Eukaryota > Viridiplantae > Streptophyta > Magnoliopsida > Solanales > Solanaceae > Nicotiana > Nicotiana undulata. The sequence goes on from ML245585.1 coordinate 36,084, forward strand.
CTGCTTTCACTCGATCGACCTCATCCCAGAACATCTCGATACTCTCGATCTTTTGATGCAAATCTAACATTGAAACATTAGCTTCCCCCATGAATCGAGCCCGTGGTTTTTCAATAGAATTGTTACCTGCTCGTTCAGCTCGGCTTCCTCCTTATGATCAATCCAAATCCGCTCGGAGGTCCTTGATCTCCTCGTCCTTCTACCCACAGAGAAGCTTGAGAGCATTCCTCTCCTCTGAAAGCCTTTGGAGATTGGCCTTGCATTGTCTTAATTCAGCCCGGGACTTAGAGAAAGCATGTATCAAAAAAGAAAGGAGTTAGACAGAAAAAAGGAAAAAATCGAAAGAAAGCTACATCAACAAAATTCAAACTTACTCGGTTCAGAAGACGTTGTACCTCTTCGAAGAGGTTGGATGCATCATTAGGATCGGAGGCATCCTCGACCCCAGTAAAGCAATCCCGAAAAGGATCCTCCCCATCGGCGACTCCACCTATTTCGGGAGTCCTTATGGCCTATGCATCCTTTATAGTCTCTTCGAAAAAGGCAGGATGGGAGGGTGAGTGACCTGTTGTCACTGCCCCAAGAGAATCATTCGGGGCGCTCTGTTCAGCTCTAGGGGTCTCGAGACCATTCCCCTCTGGTATGTTCGTCATTTGAAGAGAGGTGGCCTCGACCTCAGATGATTCAGGGACTTTGCCCGAATCTTTCTTCAAAAGTTCTTCAGCACGAGGCAGGTCCTCATCAACCGCCACCATTTAGATGCCTTGGAGGTCTCGACGGTCTTCTTCATTCGGTCACCAGCACCGAGTCACCGTCTTCATCATCTTCTTCTTGCTCCCTTAGTCTCTGAACTACATAGGAAGGCAGAGCATTAGCCTCAGTCCTCGATTTGATGATCGACTCTTTTCCTTCTTGGGCTTAGGGTCTTCGGAGGTCGAGGCCCTTTTTCACTTATTGTCCTTCCCCGTCTTCGGAGCCGGGGCCATAGCCTCTTCCTCACTATTCGGAGGCCTCAGGGCCGCATCCTTGCTCAGGCCTGCACAAGAAAAAATTAAGTATGTTAAAAAGAATATAGCCAAAGAAGATATTAAATAAAGTAAAGAAAAACAAAGCATAGGAATTAACATGTTAAGTGCTACTTACGCTTCTAGTTCCATTTCTCTAGAAAATGTCATTTCCTCCTTCGCGATGAGATCGTAGGTCCTCACCCAAACAAATCGACCCATCCATCCTGGCTCTTTCTCCTCGTTGATTCTCAAGAATAACACCTTGGTTGCTCGCCGTTGCAGTTTGATCTACCCCTGAAAGATACGAGGTATGTATAACCTAATGAGGTGATCGAGGGTAAACGACAACCTCTCGGTCTTGTTGGTGAAGAACCGGAGCATGATCACTATGAGCCAACATGAGGGGTGTATTTGGCTGAAGGTCACCTGAATTGATGTCAAAAGTCAATGATGACTAGATCGAGGGGCCCCGATGTGAAAGGGTAAGTGTGAACACTTAGGTACCCTTCCACACGAGTGGTATTACTCTCTTCAGGAGATGGGATCTCTATCAGTTTTTCTCGCCAGTTGCAATTCCTCTTGATTTTCTCGAGATACCCACGGATATCGAGCACATATAACTTGACAAGTGCTCGCACCGACCAGGGACCGAAGGAGGTCTCTCAATTTTAAAATCGGATTTGAGTACACACAAGCCGGGAATGCACTCCTCAGGGAGCGGATCCGCCGATGTTTTATCATCGGTCATCCGAGAAGAAGAAGAGGAAGCTTTTTCCTTTTGAGGAACCGTTTTAGATGTTTTCGCCATTGAAAAAAGAAGGTAGTAAGGTTTGGTGGTTTCAGACTAGCGGTGAAAACATAAGGAACAATGAAAGAGAAGAACTTGATAGAGGTAAAAACTTAGAAGAGCAGAGGAAGAAGAAAGTAAAGTTTTATTCAAAAAGAAGAAGGCCTATTTACGGATTTACGATGACGGTTCAACGGCACTAGTGGCAGCCCACCAACTCACGTTGATTAATGATTTGGAAAACTGTACCGATGGGACGTTTCGGTCACTACCATTGCTTACGTCACGGGGAAGACATCATTGTTTATTGAGGTCGAAATAATCGACGGTTTAGCTCATTTTTTCTCATCATAATCCAAGAAATGAGGGGACTATTTGTATATGGTAGAAATCAAGGCTATCTGATTTTACTATTTGATCGAGACCAGGACGTTGCATCGAAGAGCTGAGGCATTAAGTTCAAGATCAAAGTCTTTTTCGAGATTGAGGTCTTTATCAATCGAAGCCAGGGGAGATAGACTCCATGTAAAATCGAGGATATCTTAATAACGGGTCAAATCAGATGCGGTTAATTAGTTGATTATACAATTTCCTTCTATAATTAGAGATATACCATAATTATGATTTTTCTACTATATAAAGAGGAGTTCCAATCATTTGTAAGCATCATTATTCACGGAGACAAAATCAATACAACTCTTCCCTTCTTACTTGTGTTCTTGTTCATCAATCTATTCCATCTTTACTGTTCTTGCACTTATCAGTTCGAGGGCATCTAGACTCGAGGCTGAAGCTCTGTTTGAATTTTGGTTTGATTTATTTCTAGTTTAATTTTGTCATTTACTTACGCATTTATCAATTGGTATTGGATGAAATCATGTATCCTTAAAACCATTGTATAAGTTTAATTGTTATCCAAATTTTAGAGTAAACAAACTCCAAAACCTTAACTTAACTAATTTCTCAACCAATGATCCAAAACACACTCGGGACTTCATCCAATCATACCTACAAGTATAAATAAATTATCCAAATTTATTCAAAGCGTCAAAACACCCACAAGAATATCACAACAAAGAATCGAAGCTCAAACCGAATAGAATTTCTCTTCAGTTGTTAAATCTTCATTTTTTTCTAAAGAGTGTCCGCATCACACTTAAACACTTCATTTTACTTTCAAACTTTGCAAAAAATTCAATTCAACTATAGAGACTTATCCAAAGTCTCGAAACACCAATTGGAGTCTAATAACATCAAAGTCAACTCTTGATCAAACTTATGAACTCTTAAGTTCTTCAAATTGCCAACTTTCGACAAATAGTGTTGAATTCTTCTAGGAGCCTTCGAAACCGAATCTGAAACATATGTATAAGTCGAAAATTGTCATACGAACCTATCGGAACAATCAAAACGCTACGAGTCTGTTTATCCAAAAAACAAAACATTGGTCAACTCTTCCAACTTAAAGCTTCCAAATCAAGAGTCATTCTTCCAAATCAATTCTAAACCGCTCGAAAAGAAAAACCGATCATACACTCAAATTATAATATATCATATGAAACTACTCAACGTCTTAAACCATTGAATGGAACGTTAAAGCTCAAAACGACCGGTCGGGTATATTACAACCAAACTTCGCACACAAGTTTCAATACACTAAATGAACCTAACCAAAATCCCAGAATGCGGATCGGGCCACGATCATATCAAAGTCAATTCTCAGTCAAACCTATGAACTTCCTAAACCTTCAAATTGCCAACTTTCGGCAAATAGATCCAAAACCTTCTAGGAACCTCTGAATCCAAATCTGTACATACGCCCAAGTCCAAAATTATCATGCAAACCTATCAGAATCATCAAATTACCAATCCGAGGAAAATTAATAAAATATCAAACCTCGGTCAACTCTTATAACTTAAGCTTCAAAACGAAACTAAGCGCCTCTATTCGCTCTCATACCTTCCCGAAGGTAAATTAACTACCTCTGCAAGTCACAAAATAACAAACAACATAAGGAGAACATCAAATAGGAAAAATAGGATTCGAATACACAAAACGATCAGTCAAGTCGCTGTAACTTCTTCAACCGTGCAAAAATAATGATCATGTTACTCGCAACTAGCTAGGGATGCAAAACTTTTAAAGAGGTGACTGCACCTTAAAAGGCAGCGTACAAATGGGTTGCCGCGTAAACTCATCCAAAGACACGTGCCATTTAAAATCTCATTCTTTTTCATTTTAAAGGTGTTCCACAAATGTTACCGTGTATATTATGATAAAAATGTTTTGGGATTTTCTCTAGCTTCAATATTTTCTTGTTGCAATTGAAAGCAGAAGGAATGACCACATCTCATTCTAGTTGATAGTGATTTGGCTAGCTACATCATCTTTGTAATAATTCTCCTCCACTAGGACTAGCTTTCCCACCAAAAGACCATCGTTTCATCATCAATGGAATGGTGAAATCACCACAAGGTTTTAAACAAAGTCATAGGACAACTATATATACAAGGTAATAAATGAGATGGGCAAATACGGACAAACAAGATCGGTATACACAGCTGATGGATACACAATATAACGCGACTGATTCGTAAATTATAGAAGTCTTGCATTTTCCGAACTGAACATGTGCAAAAACATGATGTTCGTGGCCGGACATAATTAACTCAAGTAACATCGTAACGGTATATTTAGCGAGATTTTATTGATGAACTACTTCACATTGGATTTTCAAAATTATATAAAACTGGTTACCTTGAAAATAGTAATAACAATTATATTTGATTTGTGATTCTGATGATATGTGATTTATTCAAATACTAGTGAATAAACAAGTAAGATTAAGTATAAGTGAGAAGAAACGATGAATCAAACTATTGTTGCTAGAGCAATAGGGACCTCGAGCTCGATACTCTCGGGGGCCTCGAGGTGGGCTAAGAATAATAAAGTAAGAACAATAAAGTAAGTGCAATAAAGCTGAAGAATAATTCTGAGCACAATAAACGAGAAAAGTAGGGTAGAATGTTCCATTGGCAGTGATAAGATGATGTTTACAAATGATTGGAGTCCCCTTTATATACAACAACAACAACTACAACAACAACAACCCAGTATAATCCCATAAGTGGAGTCCCCTTTATATAGGAGGGGAAATCCCAAATCAGATATTACAGTAAAAATTCCTATTGGTACATTTGTATAACCGCCTAGTACGGATTTGTACGAACCAATACTGAAATTTATGTTAGGAACTATATGCCCTTGAGAAATTCCTGCTTTTTCTTGAGTGTCATCGAAATTGTACTGTCTCGAGGTAGATTGCACCAACCTTTCGATTCGTTCCCTCGAGGTGCGCTATTTCTGGGCGGGTTCGACCCTTACTTTGAGTTGCCCGAGCTAGAGCTCGGGATACAATTGAGACTTCAAAAATGGATTCTCCCGTTTCGACCGTATACACATAGTCCCCGTTTCTTAGAAAGAAAAGATAAGAAACGTTTTTCATTCTTGACCCTTCGATGTTCCAATCATGATGTTAGTCACGTGAGGTCAGCGATTGGCGTGACTGAAAGGTCGTGCAAAGGTCATGTCTGCACAGTTCTCGAAAAACCATAAATTAATAATGGCTATTGGCCGTCCGTTTAGCTTCTCCAACCTGCTTAGATAGCCACTATAAATACTTCAATACTTCACTCAGAAAACTTTTACTTTCTACAACATCTTGAAATCAACTCTTCTCTACACTTACCCCTTTCTTGTGCTCATTTCCTAACCAGCTTCTTCATCTTCTTCTTCTGAATTTTCACAGCAAATATGGTCGACGAGGTCAGATAACCCAACCCTCAGGCTCCTCGAAGGGAAGAGAGGACCCAATTGAGCCACTCGGGGTAATTGATATGGACGACTCTCCACCAGGCCCGTCGTTTTATCCGGGGCAAATACGGGATGCCCAAGATATGCAGACTCCTGATGTGGGAGCATTACATGGAGAGAATGATATCTTCAGAGAATTCCTCGCTGGGATCGAGGAGGGCCCCGAACTTGACGCCTCGTTCATCTTTGAAGAGGCCGAGAAGCTTCAAAAGCAGGTACACTTTGTTTTAACAATTATGCTTAGAATTTGATTTATGCCTTTTTGACTTCCTTTATTTGAGACAAGGCTGTGGTTCTCTAATACCAAGCCTTTTCCAAGTCTCGGGCTGAGCTTGCCCGATGTGAAGACGAGCTTAGGAAGATCATGTTAGAGTCAGATGAACTCAAGGCTCTCTATGTCAAAAGAGAGGGGGAACTCAACGACCTTCGAGCACGTTCAGAGAAGGCGTCCCAAGAGCGGGTTGAGTTCGTTGAGCAGGTAATTATAGCCTTTGTGGACTTATTTTATGCTTACTTGTTTTGGTGTCTAATTTTTCAACTCGATTTTGCATCTAAAGTAGAAGGACGATTTGGCGAGGTAACTTCGGGAGGAGCTTAAGAGCAAAGATGCTGAAACCCTCGGGTTGAAGCAACATATGGATGATATGGCCTCCGAGGAAGATACTCTTCGGGAAAAGCTAACCTCTTCTAAGAACCAACTTCAGAGTGAAAACGAGCAGAGCCGTAAATATAAGGAGCTTCATACTGAGTCGGCCGCTGAATTATCCAAAGTCATGTCCGAAGCTAATGATTTTGTGTCCTCATACCGAACCGATGTTTTTGCTGAAAATGCTCGAATTAAGGAGGTGTCTGATGTACCCGAGCTTAAGCTAACTTGTGTCACCAACCACGTTCGGCTGGAAGCTCGAAGGAAAACTCTCGGGGAGGTGTATATTCTATAGGCTTTGACCTTTCTGCTGAAATCAAGAAGATAAAAGCTTTTGAAGAAGAAGCATCTGCATTTCTCTCCACCGATGAGGATTCGACGAGTGGCTCCAAGAGTAGGGAGACGAGGCTGAAGTCCCTGAGCAGGAAGAGGCCCCCAAAGACCAGGCTACCGAAGAACTGGCTCCCGGAGATGTGGCTCCCGTGGATGCTGCCTCCGAGCAAATGACCCCGGTAACAGATAAGGTACTTTTTATTTTCTTTCTTTTGTGTAAGGGCTCCATGTTGGGAGTTTTGTAAATGTATTTTTAGACCCACTCTTAAATATAAAGGACTTTTTGTTTCATCTTCGTTTTGTGTTAATTTCTGTCTTGTCTTTTCTTGAGGAATGAATTTTGGTGTTGTGGTAGGTCAGCTCGATTTTGGACTTAGAATATAAAACCCTTAGGTTTTGTGTTTTGATCAACGATCGATAATAGGTTACCCATTAAGGTTCGAGTCGAGTTTTAAGGTGGTTCGATGTTTAACTCGGGGTGAAGGGACTTTTGAGCCCGAGCTAAGCAAGGTCTTGAGCACGATATGTCGGCCTTTAAGATTTTTAAATATCGGCCCTTAGGTTTTAAAGTATCGTCCCTTAGGTTTAATGTATCGGCCCTAAGGCTCTTTAGGTTGGCCCTTAGGCTATTTTAAGTTGGCTCTTAGGCTCTTTAGGTTGGCCCTTAGGCTCTTTTAAGTCATCCCTTAGGCTCTTTAGGTTGGACCTTAGGCTCTTTTAGGTTGGTCCAATTCGGCCTCTAAAATGGCTACAATTTTCCCACTTTCTGGCTAAAGACTTAGTAAAAAATTTGTTATGCCTTGGCATGTATTTATATTCGTTTGATTTTTTTACGGTTCTACTGATTGGAACCTCGTTTGCAAGTCAATCTGCAACAATAATCGAGTACCTCTTGAGGTTTCTTCGAAGCCTGATACTTTTTAAGCCTTCACATTATTCGAGGGATTATTTTATCGAACCCCCTTTATTTTTGCCGAGGGTAGCCTGACTTAATCGGTTTTTTGAAGTATTTGAAGTCCTTTAGGTTTATGGCAGAAGTCGGACATCTCCGAGCCGCATTATTTCGGTCGTAGCCTTTTCATATGACCGTAGTCTTTTATATGGAAGTAGCCTTTAGTCCCCGAGTTTGATGGCCTTGGCCTTAATATCGAGGGGATGCCTTTTTGAGGTCTTATAAGTTTGAGTATGACTCATTGAGGTCTTATGAGTTCGAGTCTCCGATGAATCGAAGCATTGAATGTTGATGACAGTCCCCGAGTATTCAGATGCATTTGGGGTTTTGGCCCTTGAGTCGTTTCATTGTAGAAATATAAATGTGAAAATAGACGACTTCTTTGTGGCAGAAAGTGTTTCGATATAATTACAGTGCTTCTTTGAATGATTGGTACATGTGTACATGTTTTTTCGTTGAGGGTTCGACTGCTTTATATGGACACGGTTCATTTGACTGTTTGGTCCATTACATCATTTTCCTATCGAGGCCCTCTTTGGCTTGAATTATTTTCTCCGAAGAAATAACTTCAGAGGGTGATGCCCCCAGAATTCGAGGTTGATTGAAAAGAAGCCTTGAATACTTGTTGAATTTCCCTTAGGTAGCATATAGGTGTTGCCTCGTTAAAAACCTTGTCGGTAAAACCCATTTGGCATAAAACCCGATCTAAGGGAAAAAGAGTGCAACGCATGCTTTAAAACCCAAGGTCTTCAAGTTGAAGGGTGCTTCGATATCTCCAATCGGACATCTGTAAGGAGTTAGTACGAAATATAAATGAAAAAGGGAGAAGGTCATACCTTAGCAATAATAACGTTTGAGCAATGATATATTCCAATTGTTTGGCAGTTGATTGCCTTCCATTGTTCTAAGTTTGTAGGATACTTTGCCTACGACTCCGAGGACACGGTATTGTCCTTCCCATTTAGGGCCTAACTTCCCTTCATTTAGGTCCCGAGTATTGAGGGTGACTTTACTTAGAACTAAGTCCCTGACTCCGAAGTAGCGAAGGTTCATCCTTCTGTTGTATTACCTCTCCATCCTTTATTTTTGCGTGACCATTCGAACTAATGCAACTTCACGTTTTTCATCTAGTAGCTCGAGGGAAGTGTTCATGGCCTCATTGTTAGAGTCCTCGGTGGTATGCTGAAACCTGACGCTTGGTTCCCCGACCTCGACTGGGATCGGTGCTTTGGCCTCGTATACCAAAGAAAATGGGGTTTCCCCTGTGCTCGACTTTGACCTCATCCGATATGCCCATAGCACCTCGGGAAGTACTTCTCTCCATTTTTCCTTTACATCATCAAACCTTTTCTTCAAGTTTTGAATGATATTTTGTTTTTGGACTCGGCCTAGCCATTTGACTTGGGTGATAGGGCGTTGATAGAATCCTCTTGATTTTATGGTCCTCGAGGAATTTTGTTACTTTGCTGCCGATAAACTGCTTCACATTGTCGCATGCTATCTCGGCAGGCATCCCAAACCGACATATAATGTGGTTCCATATGAAGTCGATGACCTCCTTTTCTCTTATTTTATCGAAGGCATGTGCTTCGACCCATTTTGATAAGTAGTTAGTCACAACCAAAATAAATTTAGATTTACCCGACGCCGTTGATAGAAGGCCAACGATGTCCATCCCCTATTTCATGAATGGCCATGGGGATAGGCTAAAATGGAGTTGTTCACCGGGCTGATGGATCATCGGTGTGAACCTTTGGCATTTGTCGAACGAATTCCTTAGTATCTTTTTCCATTATGTCCCAATAATATCCTGCTCTGATCATCTTTTGAACCAAGGAATCGGCACCAGAGTGATTCACACAAGTGCCTTCGTGGATTTCTCGTAGTACATACTCGGCGTCCCCTGGTCCCAAACACACTGCCAGTGGTCCATCAAAGGTTCTTCTATATAACATTCCATTTTCATTGAGAGAGAATCGAGCTGCTTTGGCTCGTAAGGCCCTCGACTCGTTTGGGTCCGACGGGAGCTTCCCGTGCTTCAAGTATTCGACGTACTTGTTCCTCCAATCCCAATTCAAACTTGTTGAATTTATTTCCGCATGGCCTTCTTCGACTACCGACCTTGACAATTGGACGACAGCCCCCGGGAAAATGTCATCCTCTTCGACCGACGACCCCAAACTTGCAAGAGCATCGACCTCGCTATTTTGTTCTCGGGGCACGTGGTCCATTATTCATTGTTGAAGTGATGTAATGTTACTTGAAGTTTGTCCAAGTATATTTGTATTCTATCCTCTCGAACCTCAAAGCTCCCATTCACTTGGTTACTACCAAAAGAGAGTCTAATTTGGCCTCGATGACCTATGCTCCTAGGCTCTTGGCTAGTTCGAGACCTGCAATCATGGCCTCATACTCGGACTCATTGTTAGTTAATTTTGAAGTTTTTATAGATTGTCTAATGATTCTTCCCGTAGGCGGTTTTAAAACTTTACCGAGCCTAGACCCTTTCACATTCGAGGCACCATTTGTGAAGAGATTCCATACCCCCGATGACGTGCCCGTTTTTAGCTAGAGTTCCTTTTATACTTCGGGCATGAGGGCATGCGTGAAATCAGACATGAAGTATGCAAAGCTTTGAGACATGATAGTCGTTTAGGGTTGGTATTCGATATCATACCCCCAAAGCTCGATGGCCCATTTGGCCAATAGGCTTGATAACTCGGGCTTATCCAAGATATTTCGAAGTGGATATGTAGTTAATACACATATAAAATGCCATTGAAAATATGGTTTCAACTTCCTAGATGCACTTACTAATGCAAGAGCTAACTCTTCTAAATGCGGGTACCTGGTCTTAGCGTCCCCTAGGGTCCGACTTACGTAATAAATAGGTAATTTCGTACCTTATTCTTCTCTAACTAACACGCCACTTACCGCTACCTCGGACCTAGCTAAATATAAGTAAAGATTTTCACCCTCATTCGGGGTATGAAGCAAGGGTGGGCTCGAGAGATACCGTTTTAATTCTTCTAAAGCTTGTTGACACTCCAGAGTCCATGTGAAGTTGTTCTTCTTCCTGAGTAGGGAAAAGAAATGATGACTCTAATCTGATGACCTCGAGATAAATCAGCCAAGAGCAACTATCCGTTCGGTTAGTCGTTGCACGGCTTTCACATTATTTACGATGGTGATTTCCTCGATGGCTTTGATTTTGTCGGGGTTGATCTCGATCCCCTTTTTCGATACCATGAACCCTAGAAATTTTCCTGAGCCAACTCCAAAAGAGCATTTCTCGGGGTTGAGTTCTATGTTTTACTTTCTTAGGATATAGAATTTTGCCTGCAAATGAGTCAAATGGTTGCGCGCAGGGAATTAACTAGCATATCATCAATATAAAATTCCATAGATTTGCCTATTTGATGCTCGAACATTTTATTAACTAAGCATTGATATGTAGCTCCTGTATTTTTTAACCCGAAGGGTATTACATTACAGCAATATGTACCATACTTCGTGATAAACGAAGTCTTTTCCTGGTCCTCCGGGTTCATTTGAATTTGATAGTACCCGGAGTAGGCATCGAGAAAAGTAAGGATCTCGTGGCCAGCCGTAGCATCGATCAAACGGTCGATGTTGGGTAGTGGGAAGGAGTCTTTAGGGAATGCTTTATTCAAATCATTGTATTCTACACACATTCTAAGTTTGTTTCCCTTTTTAGGGACTACCACTACGTTAGCTAGCCACTCGGGATACCTCACTTCCCTAATGGATACTATCTTGAGAAGTTTTGTTACCTCGTCTTTGATGAACGTGTGCTTTACCTCGGACTGAGGCCTCCTCTTTTGCTTCACCGGTTTAAATTTGGGATCGACACTTAGTCGATGGGTGGTTATCTCCGGTGGGATCCCTGTCATATCTAAGTGGGACCAGGTAAAGCAATCAACATTATCGATAAGAAATTGAATGCGTTTTTCCCTAGTTCGGGGGTTAATCCCATTCCCAGGTACTCCTTTTTTTTTCGACAGGTGCTTGATCAATACCACCTCCTCGAGCTTCTAGACCGTGGGCTTCGTCGCATCTGAATCCTCGGGGGTGTAAAAGGCTCGAGGGGTAAGAAAATCTTCTTTCTCATCCTCGATCACCTATTCCTCGGGCTCAGTCGAGGACATGGGTTGTGATTGTTATTTGACTACTTGTTTGTCCTTCGATTTTTCCAATTTAGAGGGTGTCGATGCACTGTTTTCATGCCATCCTTTGTTGGGAGCTTCATCATTTGATGAAGGGTTGATGGCACTTCACTCATGATGTTGATCCATGGCCTCCAATTAGGGCATTATACCTCATGTCACCTTCGATGACAAGAAACTTGGTGTCTTGTATGGTTCCAGCCACGTTGACTGGGAGGATGATTTCCCCCTTCGTTGTCTCACTTTCCATGTTGAACCTATTCAAGGCTCGAGATACCGGTATGATTTGGTCAAGCAGCCCGAGCTGCTCCACGACCCTTGATCTGATTATATTTGCTGAACTACCTGGACCACGAGAACACGTTTAACTTGAACTTTATTTAAAAGGATAGAAATTACCAATGCATCGTTGTGAGGTTGAGATAAGGCCTCGATGTCTTCCTCGCTGAATGTGAGAGTATCCTCGGGTATGTAGTCTCGAGACCGCTTCTCCCTGGTGATAGATACTTTGGTACACTTAAATATGGGTCCCGTGGGACGTTGACTCCACCGATGATTATGTGAATGACATGTTGCGGCTCATCAGGTTCATTCTTCCTGTTTGCGTCTCTTTCTCAGAAATGGTCCTTGGCACGGTCGATGATAAATTCTCGAAGGTACCCTTCATTGAACAATCGGGTCACCTCATCTCTAAGCTGCTTGCAATCCTCCGTCCTATGCCCATGAGTACCATGGTACTTGCACATTAAGTTGGGGTTCCTCTGAGAAGGATATGTCTGTATGGGATTGGGTCACCTGGTATCTCTGATTTTGCCAATGGTTGAGAAGATGCCTGAGGCATCGATGCTGATGTTGTATTCTGATAATCGGGGTACCTCTACCGGCCCTGAGTTATCGAACTCGGTCTTACTCATGAGTCCCCGCGAACTTTGGCTTCAATCTTCTCTTCGATCATTTCGAGGTATATTACACTTCGGATTTCTCCTTCGATCCTCAATATAAGGTTGATATCTTTCCTTGTTTGGCCTTGGCTCTCTGTCTGCATCTCTCGACTCCTTTTCTAGTAATCTGGTTGGATATACTGAGCGCGAGGGGGCTCCCAACTGGTCATCCTCGATCCTAATTTTTGACTGGTACCTGTTACGCACATCCGCTCAAGTCACGGTGGGGTACTCGATCAAGTTCTGCTTCAACTGCCTCGAAGCTATCGAACTCCATTCATTTAGCCCCTGAGTGAAGGCTTGTACGCCCCAGTCATCGGAGACTGGTAGTAACTCCATTCGCTCCAACTGGAAACAGGAAATGAACTCTCTCAACATCTCATTCTCCCTTTGCTTGATTTTGAATACATCCGACTTCCTTGTTGCAACCTTTATGGCACCAGCATGTGCCTTTAAAAATGAATCTGTCAACATGGAAAATGAATCGATAGAGTTTGGGGGAGGGTTATGGTACCACATCATAGTCCCTTTTGACAAAGTCTCCCCGAATTTATTCAGTAGAATATACTCGATCTCGTCGTCCTTCAAATCATTCCCCTTGATACCATAAGTATATGTGGGGATGTGCTCATTGGGATCGGTGTCCCGTTGTATGTCGCGATGTCTGGCATCCGAAAATTCTTCAGAATGGGCATCAGGGCCGCACTCGGGGGGAATGGTTTTTGCAAACTTCTTTGAGTCAAGCCCTTTCAAAACCAGAGGTGCTCCCGAAATCTGGTCGACCCTCGAGTTGCAGGTTTCCACCTTATTATCGTTGTCTTCTATTTTCTTTTCTCGCGACTCGATCCTCTTAGTGAGTTCCTCGAGCATCTTCATGATTGTGCGGTCAGTTCCCGACCTATTATTGCTTGATCTCTTGAGATTTGGCTCAGTCCGATGAGTTGTTTCTGGTCCTGGTATGCTCGGAGTCTTTTGCTGACTCTGTAACTGAGCGGTGGCGACCTGTTGTGCTTGTAACATTTCAAAAATTACTTGTAGACTGACTTCTCTCTCTTCTTGAGCCTGAGTCCTTTGGGCATCAGGACGGTCCCCTCCGTGTACACTTCCTTCAACATCAGTGCCCAAGGAATCAAAGGAATCAACATCAGTGCCCAAAATCTCGAGCCTGAGTTCTGAAGCTGTAGCACTGTTTTCTCCAAGTAATCAAAGGTCGTTGTTTCCATGCTCAGGTGCGTTAGCAGTATTAGACATTTTTTTGCCTGAAATAAAAGAATCTTTGACAAGAAAAAATATGAAGAATAACGTGGGTTATCAGAAAACTAGCACTAAAAAATCGCTATTATCTTTAGCCCCATGGTGGGTGCCAAACTATTTACCTCGAAAATAATAATAACAATTATATTTGATTTGTGTTTCTGAAGATATGTGATTTATTCAAATACTAGTGAATAAACAAGTAAGATTAAGTATAATTGGGAAGAAATGACGAATCAAACCAATGTTGCTAGAGAAATAGGGACCTCGAGCTCGTTACTCTCGGGGGCCTCGAGGTGGGTTAGGAATAGTAAAGTAAGAACAATAAAGTAAGAGCAATAAATCTGAAGAATAATTGTGAGCACAATAAACAAGAAAAGTAGGGTAGAATGTTCTATTGGCAGTGATAAGATAATGTTTAAAAATGATTGGAGTCCTCTTTATATAGGAGGGGAAATCCCAAATAAGATACCTTTCTATTTACAGTAAAAAATCCTATTGGTACAGTTGTATAACTGCCTAGTACGGATTTGTACGAACCAATCCTGAAATTTACGCATTGACCTATATGCCCTTGAGAAATTCCTGCTTTACTTGAGTGTCATCGAAATTGTACTGTCTCGACGTAGATTGCACCATCCCTTCGATTCGTTCCCTCGAGGTGCGCTGTTTCCAGCCAGGTTCGATCCTTACTTTGAGTTGCCTGAGCTCGAGCTAGGGATACAATTGAGACTTCGAAAACAGACTCTACGGTTTCGACTGTATACACAAACAAATCTTTCGTTCATTGAAAAACAAATTTTTTTTTTATGTTACTAAAATAAGGTAAGTATAATATTAGGAATGAAGTATGATACTACCAATTGGAATGTCTCTAGAATTTGTCATTTCATCGAACCCTCTAATATTTTTGTAAATATTCAACAACCACCATAATTTCGAAAATACATATATGCTTCAAAGTATGAAGGGAACATATCACTATTTCCTTTTTTCCATTGGCATCATTTAGATTCTTCAACAACAAAATAACGCAATATATATAAGAATGTTGACAAATGGTGGAAGAAAGCGGGGATAAGAAGCTAGAATGTTTTTGGTTGTTTATTTCCTTTCATATGTCTAAGCTTCGATAGACAAAATATAATATCTATGCTTTTGAAGGTATAGCCGATAAAACTAATCTAAGTGCATGCAAACTATCACCATTATAGAAAAAGAAAAGAAAAAACTAGAATGATTTTGTTCTTCGGTTCTTTTCCTTACAAGTTGAGCTTTAGATAAGATTTACACGCTTGGTAAGCACAGAAATGATTCCCTGCTGTTGTACTTTGATCTCATCCCATATCTGTTATTTGGAGGTCTATTTGCATTTCTCACGTGGACCGTTCAAATTAAATATTCTTTTCTTGAAAACATAGCTCAAGATCGAAGCTTCTTAATTTGTTTGAGGTTATTTTCCTCCTTTGTGTGACGCCCATAATAAACGGCGGGCTAACGAGAAAAGGTCAAGCAACATGCTTCTAAGTGAACAAGCTTTAAGTGGTACTTATGTTGCCTATGGTGAATTCAACACTAGAATGAATGAAAAAAGTGAAGAATTTTATAAGTCGTAACTAACACAAATTCACATGGTACACGCACTTATGGGCTCGTTAATAGAGAAGCTCACGAGACAAATTCATAAGGTCTGTTGGGTTAGTGTTCGAAAGCGAACAATAAGTACTATGAACTTGGATCGTGACATTTTCCCTACCTTTTAAATTTTTGTTTTTTCTTTATTTCAGACGATCATCATGAGAAATTAATCCAGGCCTTTAGAATCTAACTGTGCTTATTGTTTTTTTTGCTAATGGAAGGAACTTTTATTAATAACACAGGATCTAACTATGCTTATTATTTTAGCGGAAACTTTTCTCAAATGACTTTGTAAAAGCATGTTTAAGATAAGTTTCATATCATTAGAAACTCAAACTTGACTAATCTTTACTCCTTTTATCCTAAAGTTATGTTACTATGTCGATATCCTTGATCAAAATGTTCCTTCACTTCAAAGGAGGTTATTTTGCTCTTAAATTAAAATTCCAAATTCGAAATTGTACTAACGCGATAACATTCATTACGCTCGTCGATGAGTGTTTTATATTTATACTCTTACATATGAATTTATAAAGACTAATAAGAGTTGCAATTACCTTTACAACTAGTACTTTTATATCACTAAAGCATGTCTTCCCTCCTCACTCGGTTAACCCGAATCCAAGTAATGGTCAGTAAAAGTGACGAAAATGACATAACGATTGGAGACATTCTCCAAGATGGTACGTATAGATGTGATACTTAGCGTGTGAGAATATGAACCATATAGTACATCTTTACAAGTCGTGTATGGTATGGCATTGTGTGTGAAGCTTGCAATACAAGTGCAAAAGAAGAATTTCACTTTCCATCTGTCTTACTCCTTACTTGATTCAATTTTTTTAACTGTCAATATTTGAAATTTATTGGCTCGATTAATTAATTTGGACCGCGTCTGATAGGTCCACTAATTAAAGAACGTTACGCCTTCTTTGCTGAATAATTCTTAAATCCTAGACCTCCGATTAAAGATAAAAATTTTTTAACCGTCCCACACATCCATTGGCGGTATTCCTCCGTGTGTATGGGTAAGATGTGCGTGCGTGTGGATTGAAGCTGGCATTTCACTTTAAAAAATTGGACAATAACCTTGCGGACCCTAGATCCCTGGCTATATATATGTGGTTGCACGCGAACAATAAACTCAAATATTTCAATTCTTTATATGTTTGGGAAACGTTCAGAAGTAACTTCTACATGGATTCGAACTCACACTACGAAGGAAATCATGAATCCAACGAAATAGAAAATGGAGTACGTTTAGTTTGATCTTCATTTTTCTCTTGATTCTTTACCTCTTTCTTTACTTATTCTTCTTTTTATTTTTACAAGCTCTACAGTAATTTCTCTCATCATTAAGTTTAAAGCTTTTGCGTCATTTTGTTTATTTTTGGTCTTTGCGTCAATGGATTAAAGGGATAATACTTCTCTCTACTGCGATGAAAAAATTGATTAATTTGGTAGGACCAAATGTTTATTCGATGGTTATTTTCTTGCTTGAAGAGCATAAAAATTAGTCTAGTAAAATCAAAATCAAAATAATCTTCTGACATATTTAATTGCTGTGCCTGCAGTTCGAAATTTATCCGTCAGCCCTTAATATCATTTGGGGAAAGGATGCACGATATTGGAAATTACCTCAAGGGTAAGTATATAGTATATTTTATCACTTTGCACATATCTTATGAGAAGATAGAATTATTAGGTGGTAATATGAACAATTTGAAGAGTGAGTATTTTTGGTGATAGAGTAATTCAGCTTCTAAAAGTACCCATCCCCATTCCCCTCCCCCCTAAAAAGAATAAAAAAAAAAAAAATCTAAAAGTACGCGTCTAAGGGTGTAATCTAGTAGTCGTTAAAATGGAATGTAAATCAGTCTAAATTTGGATGGACAAAGTTAGTTGTGCTAAATTAATGATGCACTTGGGATTTGAACCTGTAACTTCAAACAAAAGTAAAACCACATTTGCCATTATACTAAAAGCTACTCTTATGTTAGAGGGATATAAAATTTACAGACACAGAAATACACATATAAATTTGTTTATACACTATTAGCACATGTGGTTGGGCCATATCCTATCCTATGTTGGTAGAGGTAGGAGGTATTTGATAAAATAGTTTAGGTGAGCGCGACGCCATCGCTATAAGAAAATTGATAGTAATATTTAAGTGGTATATTGAATGATATGATTTAGCATCATGTAATGTTGGATTTGATGAACAGGAAAGAACCAGCAGAACTTGTACAAGTAAGTTGGCTAGAGGTAACAGGATATTGTGACAAAGTAAAGCCAGGCGTAAAATATGATGTTAAGTTCCAGCTGAAACTGACACCAGATGCATTTGGCTGGAATGATTTACCCATATACTTTATGGTCAAATCTGGAAGCGGAAGCTTATGGAAGAAACTGAATTTGACAAAAGATGGCCCTACCAATTCCGATGGAATATATGTCGTACCCAACAATCTTACCGCTGAAGTAGGAAAAGCTGGCAATGACGCGAACAAGCTTTATTTTGGGCTCTATGAAGTCTGGAGTGGAAAGTGGAAAGGAGGATTAGTAATCCAAAAAGTAATAATTACCAAGAGTGTGGAGGATTAATACACATACATACATTTATTCTTTCTGCATGCAGGTTGTGGGAGTACTATATATAATACGTGATGGATCTTAATAAAATAATGCTTCATACAAGTTTTCTGTCATAATCTTTAGTAACGTTTCCTTGTAATAATAAGTTATTATGAAAATAAATGTTTGTTTATATGTTTTCGTTTGACCATCTTGGGTTGTATTTTAATTTTCATCTCAGTTATTTTGTACAATACTGATTTATAATGGGATTCACACATTTGACGTTTGAAATGTGGAACACATTTGGATCATTAGAATGTGTTTTAGAGTCATAGGGATTCATCTGGATAGAGATTTAGAAATTACCAACTTGGGTTTTCTGTAAAATAGCTTTGAATCGGTGGTGCATTTATATGAGCTGAATGTCCACCGTAGGCTAGCTGCTCAGGACGAGCGATTGCCCGAAGCACCATGTGATACCTAAAGCGCTAACTGAACCGGCTTGATAGGATGGCCTCTACCAAATGAACATGCGCCTCCAGACGAGGCACCACTTAAACTACCAAAATGACGAGGTTTCTTCTCAGATTCCGCCTCTCTATCCTGACCATGAATCCTCTCGATCCGCCTAGGAATCTCCACAACCTGTGTGAAGGAAATATCATCCTCTGTCTCCCTGGCCATCAGCATATTGATGCCATAAGTAAGACCATTTATAAATCACCGCACCCTCTCCCTTTCAATAGGGGTCAAGGTAACTTCACGGTGAGATAAATCCACGAATCGGGTCTCATACTGGGTAACAATCATGCTACCCTGCTGGATGCGCTCAACCTTGAAAATGGCAACTACAATTAAATTTGATTTGTAGTTCTAAAAATATGTAATTTATTTTAATGTTAGTTGATAAGCAGTTGATGTTAGGTGTGATTGAAACAAATGGAGTAAGAACAATATAAAATCGAGAATAAGCAAACCAGGCTGCCTCCGATCGGAGGTTCGATGTTGGCCTAGGCGGGTCCTCGAGATTGAGGCTCGGGGTTAACAGCGAACAACCGATGAAGCTAAAATAGCTATGTGGGCTTCGAGGTATTCTATTTATGATCAATAATAACCTATAAATGAAGAACAATTGGTGAAATGCAATAAATGTAATTAAATGAGCTAACAAAAGGACGATAGGGAATGTTAAGTAGAAAGCAGAGAATATTCTTTTTCCTTGTATTGAATATCATGTGTGCAAAAAGAAATAAGGGTTCCCTTTATATATGAGGGGAAATCCCAACATAGTACACTATTATTCATTACAAAGATTTTCGATTGATACAGCTATTTAATGTCTGAGTACGGATTCGTACTTTGTTGCAGAGTTGGTCGCCTCAGTCCTCCTGCCATTCACCTAAGCCAATCCTGAACCTGTACTGCCCCGAGGTCGAGCGTAAGGGATGCTCGAGGTCAGACCCCGGGCTATACCTTAAATCTTATGCGAATAAGCTACTGAATGCCACAACAAACATAAAATTGGTCTTCCCGATTTTAGCCGTACACAGATAGTCCCCGCGTTTCTTAGAGTAGAATGATAAGAAATGTTCTCGAATGCTCAACCCTTTGGGGTTTCCGCCATGGCATTAGCTTGTCAGAGCATTTAATGACCTGCTTCAAAAAGCAGCACAGGGGGTCACCGTCAGCTTGATTACCCAAAAGCCCACGACCAGCCAAAGGTCCGACCTTTCCATTTATCGAGTGTTGCCCCCACGATCTCTATAAATACCATACGGGCACGCAATCCATACTTTTACAGCCATCTTCAAATTTTCTAAGCTACCTTTCAAGTTTTCCTACATTCACTCCCTTCCTGTGCTTATTTTTGCGTCTTTTCCTCAAAAGCATTGGTGCAGTCATGGCCAACACTTCTAAGACAGTGCCTCACAAAGAAGGTGTTTCCTCCCCTGCTCTCCCGTCTAAGGATAAAACAAAGAAACCATCGAGCATCGAGCAATGCGTCCACGATGATTTCGAAACATTCCCTGACCTTACCATCGACAAACCTCCGAACACGCCGGACCGGCGTGAGCCCATGTCTAGGTACATCAATGTTGTGTATGAAGTAGAGAGAGTAAGAACAAATTGTTGTTGGGGAGAGGTAGTTCAAGTTGAAATCCCCAATGCTGAGGAGAATATAAAGACTTAGAAAGAGGCCTTCCTTAGCGTTTACGCGTACCCATTAACCCTGGGCCCTGTCCAATCCTCGTCCCCAAAAGTGGACCCGGTGATCCTCGATTTTTGTCATTGATACCGGGTGACACTCGGTCAGATCGACCCTTCATTTTGGAGGATAATGTATATGCTTCGATTCTTTTCCAATCGGATTGAGAGGGTGACTTTTACCCTCGATCATTTAATAAGGTTATACATCCCCCGACTCTTCCGAGGAGGCTTAATCAAACTTCAGCATCGATCCGCGAAAACGTTCTTTGCGAGCACTGATCAAGACAGAGATCGGGGGTGGATGAGCAGGTTTGTTAGAGTGAGAACCTCTGATATCATCCCCGTCGATATGATGCCGTTCCCGGAGGAGGGGAATATGGCACGTAAGTACCACCCCATTGGATATTTCCTATTGCCTCTGCTTCTCTTTCTGAACTAACCTCTTTTGATCATGCAACTACTGCTTGGTACCCCGACTTGATTCAGGATCTGTCGGGGTGGATCAAACAAATGGATTCCGCTTTTCCATATAATGAGCAATCTTGGCGTGTTTTAACTAAGACGAGATGGAAGGGCAAGAACCATGGTAAGTTCTTTCCCATCAAACCTCACATGAACTCCCTTCGAAGCAGAACGTTTGATATATTCTTCATATGCAGGTCTTGGTGATACCCTGTTAATGAGACTACCCCCTCCTGGTGAAGAGGGAACTTCAAAACCCGACGGGGGCAAGAAAAGGAGAAAAAGGGTATCAGTGGAATCTCCTAAGGCAAGGAAACCCAAGACCTGCAAGTCTAAGACCAAAGCTACGGTCTCGACTTCGGCCGCTTCCACGAGCCCTAATGCCCCAGACGAAGATGAAGAAGAGGATGACCGTCCTTTGGCATAAAGGGCAAGGCGGAACATGGTCATTTCGAAGGCCGCTGATCATAGGGCCGCCGAGTTTGAGATGGCCGATGCTGCCCACTCTCGCTCGGAGAGGACCTTCTACGAAGGCTCGAGTAAAGTCCCCGAGCCATCCTCGGGAGATGGCATAGTCTGCTTCGACGAGTTTGAAGGGCTCGACATTGATGCTGCGAGCGACTCTAATCTGGTCCCTTCCTTTTCCCTTGGGGAGGTAATGGATGCCCGGGACAGAGGCGCCACCGATGAAGACATCTTTCGGGGGGAAGATGACACATTCAAGGGTTTGTTTGATGGTGTCGAAGAGGAAAACGACCCCAACTCCCCTGTAACCTTCGAGGAGGCCGAGAGACATATGAAACAGGTGATTTTCCTAATACACTGTTCGTTGCTCCGAATTCTCACTTCTGCTCGTTTAACTGTCTTCCTTTATATTGTAGGCCAAGAAGCTGTATGGCCAAGTTTTCTCCAAGCTAAACGACGAACTTACTTGCCACGAGGGGGGGGGGGGGGGCCCGAGAAA
>ML245585.1:57946-78271 GCA_005239495.1 Nicotiana undulata
GGGGGGGGGGGTGCTCGAGAAATTTACCTCTGAGCCAAAAGAATTGAGGACTTCCTTAGCCCGAAAGGAAGATGAGTTATAGGCGCTTCAATCCAGCTTCAACGAGCTGGTAGCATGGAATCTGTAGGTCCGTTTCCGTGCTTCCACGAGTTACATTTTACTAACTTGATTTATTTTCGCTGATAGAGCAAAAGAATGTTCTGGTGGAGCAGATTCAGGAAGAGGCTGCAGTCAAGGATGGGGAGACCCTTGAGCTGAAGGAGCGTATTGAGGTCGTAGTCTCGGAGAGGAACTTCTTGCGAGGTGACTTGACCTCGACCCAAGGCCTTCTTCGAAATTACCAAGAGGAGGTGGCTCTACTATCTGCGGCCAAGTCCGAGGCCTACGAGCACGTAGCTTCGTATATGAAGGATGTTGTTGCTGCCAATAATCGAGCCAGGCAGATATCTGAAAAAGGCTGCGCAAAAGCTGACTCGGGCCATCGAACATGCTCAATTCCAAGCTAGGAGGCAGGCGCTTGAAGAAGCGATTTCCAAGGGTGCCGACCTCTATGATGAAGTAGAGGAAGCTAGGGTTTTGGAGGAAGATACGGAGCCTACATCCTCATCAGATAGGAGTTCCGATAGTGACCCCGTCAGCAGCTCGACCGGTGACGAGGGCGAGGAATGGATCCGCTTTGTTGTTTTTGCTTTCTTATTTCCTTTCGTGCATCAGCCCCTTGGATTAGCGTTGTAAAGACACAACGTTGTAAATATCTTTTTGTAAATATAAGGGTTTTTTCTTTGCCTTATGACTTTTCTTGCGAAGATATTCTCTTTGATTTGACGTCGAATTCTCGGAGCATGTTCCCATGATAGCAGAGCCCTCGAGATCAGGTAATATCTCGGGCTGAATCGGTGTAGGTGGCTCCTCGGAGCCTATGATTGCGGCAACGGGGATCCCTGAGTTTGGGTATCGCCTCGAGGCTAGATCCCTAGGGAAGTCTTGAGTCCTCGTAAGCATGATTTGTGAAATGAACGAGGTAGCCCTACTAGCGTACTTCCCAAAAGCAAGAGGGTGTAAATAAGTTGGTTTGAATTTATTGTCCTTTAGATTAGGTGAACAGTCATTGCTTGCTCTATATATATGCGCTCTCGCCCTTCACTTGGAGACTTTCCTGTTCAGAACAATTGTCTCTTCATAGAATTGTTCTGTCATTTCGTCCTCCGCCATTTTGGTTTAATATTCTTGCTTCACGTTTTACCTCCTTTTTCTTGTTTTGCCACAGCTATGGCTGCCACGTTTGAGTCTGTTAGCAAGCGAAAGGAAAGCTCTACCTCTGATTCGCGCGCTGTCGGTGGTACACCTCCATTTTATACCGAGCTAATTACAGGACGTTTTGCGTCGAAGGATGGCTCTACATCAGGGAGATATTCCAATACTTAGGGCCATCGTGGATGTTCGTCGAGGCCCATCACGTCGATAGGAGAGGAACATCTCGAGGCGATGAGGAGAGACTGCAGATGGGAAGGAAATGTGGTACTGCATGTCCCTTCCTAGGGGGAGGACATTACAGCTCATGTGGAAGGGTTTTTGAACGTGTACACGTTCCCCTTTACATTGGGCCCCTTGATAGAATCATTCTCGAGTTCTGTCGGAGGTACCGAGTCACCCTGGCGCAGGTTCATTCGTCATTCTGGAGGATTGTACTGATGATAAGGTTCTTTGCGAAAAAGGACGGGCTCAAGTTTACCCTTGACCACCTCATCAGGTCATACCGGCCTTTGCATTGTAGAGGCATGGTTACACTGCAACGTCGGACCTCCCGATCCTCCGTCTCCAGGGGCGAGTAAATAAAGGTCGAGGATGGATGAGCAAATTTTTCTGAGTGCGGACCACCGACATCATCTCCGCGGAATTCTTGTCATTCTTGAGAAATGGATTTTCATACATAAGCGGCACACTCTCATTTTTATCATGTTGGTTTGAAGTGGAGGCTGACTCCGTACTAAATATTTTTCTCCCTTTCCGCAGCGACCCCGTGGTCACCGTGTGAAGTCCCCAATTTGCAGAATTAGACTCGGAAGCTAATGGCTTGCTCGACTTACGATGAGCGTAAGTGGCATGATCTGTCGAAAAGAATGTGGGAGGTCAAACCGCAAGGTGAGTGATGTTAAGCTCTTCCTCTTAAGGATTAAACGTCTTCCTTATCGACTTTCCTTTCGCAGGCGTCGAGGAGCTCCCTGGTGTGAGACCGAGTTCTCTTGAAGAGAAAAAGGAGTCGTCGACCTCAGGGCTAGAGAATTGTAACAAACGGAATGAGCCCATGCGGGGCGAGGAAGCTCGCTGTGAGGCAAGACCTTCTCAGTGATATAAAGGTGGTGAGGAGGTTCAAGTCAAAAATCACTTATTCTTCAAATTTTTATGTAAAAGCTTTTTAGAAACTGACACGGACCACGCATACAAGTATTATAACATCCAATGAGGTTATGAGAGGTCTCGAAACACAAAAATTAAGGCTTGTACACAAAATGACCTATCGGGTCATCACATTCTCCACCTCAAATGGACTTAGAATTATACCTGAACTAGTAAAAAGGAGGGGGTATTTACTCCGCATATTAGACTCGGGCTCCCATGTAGCCTCCTCAACCAACTAACCTCTCCAATGCAGTTTCATTCAAGGATGACTCGTAGATCCAACTTACGAACCTACCCATCAAGAATAGTTATCGGCTCTTCCTCATTGGTCAAATTCTCATCAAGCTACATCGTGCAGAAGTTCAAAACATGCCACCTATCCTCACGGTACTTCTGAAGTATGGAAACGTAAATTATAGGATGTACCCCTGCTAGGTTGGTGTTTAACCAAAGAATTGTATTCTTTGCCTAAGGTATTTTAGGAAGAACACGGATTTCTGAAAACCAGAGAATAAGGTAATAATTGCAAGTAAATTTGTAATTGGAAAGCAGTAAGATGCACAAGAAGTAAGTGCATTGCAGTAGTAGTTCGAAAGTGTCCTTACAAGTTATATTGTACTCCCTTATATATGGAATTTCTTAATATAATGTTTGCCCGTTTCAGTATTTGAGCATTAATGACTAATAATGGCATTAATGTAACGTTACAATGATTAACCGTAACTGTTGCGTGAAGGTTATGTAACATTTGACTCATTAATTGAAGATCTCTGAATCTTCCCTTTATTCTGCCTGGATTCATCCTGCCCGTGCCTCTTCATCTCCTTAATTAGGTTAAGATTATCATACCTGATTCTCTTGTGGGTATGCTATTTTGTGCCCATTTGCCTCGTACCTTTCCATGAAGTTTCGTCCAATTATCATGTTTTCATTGTTCCACATAGATTGCTGAGTCATCACAGTTATTACACGTGAAGCACTTTTGTACCAATACAGTTGGGATGCAATGCAAGCCTATAAAAACTTTCCCAACTCTCTCCAAGATCTTAAACGGGCCAATAAACCCGAGGCTCAACTTACCCTTCTTCCCAAACCGCATCACACCTTTCATAGGTGACACTCGAAGAAGAACCTTCTCACCCGCTATGTAAGCCATATCTCGAACCTTTCGATCCGCATAACTCTTTTGCCTAGATTTATCTATACTATGTCGCTCCCGAATCACCTTATCTTACTCCAAAGCACCACACACCAAATTAGTTCCTAACAATCTAGCCTCACCGGGATCAAACCAACCAATAAACGAACGACATAGCCTCCCATATAAGGCATCGTAAGGCGCCATCTAGATGCTTAACTGATAGCTATTGTAGTAGATGAACTTTGTTAGAGGTAAAAACTGGTCCCATTGACCCTATAACCGATAAAGCATGCCTGCAACATGTCCTCAAAAATCTGAATAGTGCACTCGAACTATCCGTCTGTCTCAGGATGAAACACGGTACTCAATCTGCCCTTTATTTTTCCTGGATTCATCCTGCCCGCGCCTCTTCATATCCTTAATTAGGTTAAGATTCTCGTACCTGATTCTCCTGTGGGTATGCTATTCCGTACCTCTTTGCCTCGTACCTTTCCATGAAGTTTTGTCCAGTTGTCATGTTTTCATTATTCCACGTAGATTACTAAGTCATCACAGTTATTACACGTGTGAAGATATTTTTTACCAATACAGATAGTCCCCCACTTACCATTTATTTATCGATTAATACTTGGTTTAGTGGATACTCATTTATGGCGGGAATATTTTGTCGTCGCTTCGCTTGTAACATTGTATCCATCTCTGAACCCAGGCGTCGCTTGCCACTTCCATTTAATGCCCGTGCCACATGGCATTCCCGAGTTGGTTCGGCAATTGTTCAGCGCCTTTTAGGTCTTTTTGCGGCTGCATCAGTCATGAACTGACAGCTTCAATTATGACTTTCACATCACTATGGTTTTTCATTTTTTGACGGTTGCCTTCGAATATAAATACCTCTTTCACTTTCTTTACTTTTACAAAAAACTTCTAACCTTCATTCTTTGTTTGCGAATTCTTTGTCTTTGTAAATATGTCTTCTTTAACGAGTAATCTAAGAGAGTCATCAATGTAGATGGTCTTTCTCCTTCTTCCTCTCCGACACGGAGTAGGAGAGGCGGTAGGCTTAGGAAATTAGGTTCTACTCCTACCAGAGGCTCCTCTTTTTCTCATGTTACTCCCCCATCTTCTTCTAGATCTGCCATTTCTTTATCTACTCCAAGGGATAGGACTTCTAGATCTTCATCAAAAGGTAAAGAACACAATGAACCTTTGCGTGAACTGAGGTTCGATGAGATAGTACCTGCGGAGTTTTCCTTTTTCTAGGGATAGTCTGGCCTTAAAAGAACAGCTTTCTCCAATGTCGTCTCTTGATGGTGCTGACGTGTACCCTACCTAGATAATTGAAGGTTTAATATCTTTCGTACGCAGGGACTATTATTGGAAGCCTGATTTTCCTGTTGTTGTTCCCAATAGTAATCAAAGAATAACCTCTTACAAGACTGGGCATTCTTTTGTTTATACCTATCCTTTTACATTAGGATTCAAGCCTCCCATCGACCCTGTTATTATCGAGTTTTGTCTATTTTTCCAAGTTGTCTGGGACAAGTCGGTACTTTAGTGTGGCGAGTTGTCGCATGCCTTAGATATTTGGCTAATCTAGATTCGGTCCCCTTTACATTTCATCATCTTATTCACATTTATTCTCCTATGTTGTTCCGCCAAGGAGTGTTTACTCTCGCAGCTAGGAGTAAAAGGGTGTTTAGTGATTCCTGTTGATGATAAAGACTGAGGGTGGTACCTCCGGTATTGTTCTGTTCCTACTGCTGGTTTAGTAGGTGAATAAAATCTCCCCTTCCATGAGAAGTGGAATCTTGCACGCGAGTACAATTTTGCTCACATTCCTTTCCTTTTGTTTTTGATAGTTTATCAGTACCGTAACAATTTATTTTCTTTGCAGCAATCATGGGAACCATTGACAGTGTCTCCGATTTCCACGATTGGGTGGAAAAACTCTTGTTGATTGCTTTGTTAGAACATCGTTCGTGGAAATACCTCTCTGGGAGGTTTGGTTGGAAAGTTAAGACTCATGGTAAGCAAAGTTTTTTGCTTTTACTTCTTCCTTCTTTTGAGCTTTATTTGATCCCTTTCATTTGGTAGGGTTTCATGCTCGTGGAGTTTCTACTGCAGCTCTCTTTGTTCCAAAGTTGTCCCTGGTGAAGGCCCAGGAGATCATTTCTGGTTCCTCCTCTTCAAAAAGAAAAGCAAGTGGGTCCAAGACCTTAGAAGAGGAGGGTTCGCTAGTCCACATGTCACGTAGGAGGAAGGTGGTCTCCGACGACGAGTCTGCACCTGTCATTGACCCTTCCGTGCCTGAATCTGACCTGTCTGCCCCTGAGGATGCAACTTCTTCCCCTGTTCGTGAATCAGTTGATCTCCTGTTACATGAAGGTTTTGGTACTGTTGTTGAGGAAGCCCCCCTTGTTGTTTTCTCTCCTCCTGCTCTTAAATAACTTCCCTCAATTACTCCTGTTGTAGTTTCTGCTTCCATGTCTATTCCCGCTCCTGTCGTTGCTTTTGCTCCCGTGGCTTAATCTGCCTCTCAGACTTCTCTGCCCGTGACTCCTTCATCTATCACCGCTTTCGTGCCTTCTATTGCAGAAGTAGGGTATTCCTACAAGGGAAGATGATGCAGGTGATGATAGAGGTTCAAGCAGCGGGTAGCCTCTTCAAAAAGTCGGGCCAGGTTGACGTATAATTGAAACCATTAATAGGCTCGACTGAGAAGCTAAGCTGGAAAGCCATGGTTCCCTTACTTGGGTGAATGAAATTTTGCACTCTTCTTTAAAGGTAAAATTTGTTTTCCTTTGCTTGTGTTCATATACGTTCTTACCGTATCTAATTTATCTCCTTTTGTAGATCAATCTTATAGGCATAGAGTTAATGAAGAGGGCTTCCCAAGCGAAGCATACAACAAGGGATTTCCGTATTGAGGCGGATAATTAGAAGGAGCAGTATGAGAGTCTGGAACTTGAAAAGGAGGCAGTGGAGGAAGAAAAATGTACTTTGGAGTAGCAAGTTAGGGTGATGGCAGCAAAATTGGCCGTTGAGAAGGCGTCTTTGAACCAGGCAGGCAAGGACAAGAGTGTCTTAGAGTCTTCATTTGCAGAGCAGCTTTCTCGTGCCTCTGAGGAGATTAGGAGCTTGAAAGCCTTATTGGACCAGAAGGAGGAGTATTCTGGTGAACTTGTTCAATCGCTCACTCAAACCCAGGAAGATCTTCGTAACTCTTTGGAGAAGGTCCAACTTTTGGAAAGGTCCCTCGTTCCTCTAAAGGCATCACATGTTGTTGTCGTGGCTGAAAGGGATGAATTAAGAGCTGAAGTTGAGGTGTGGGAGAAACATTATGAAACTGTTGAAGACAAAGCAGTCGTTGATGTTAGCTGGGCTTATCTGAACTCCCGCCTTGACACATTGACGGAAATGGGACAAGAGGATTTTGACTTGGAATCTGAAATTGCTAAAACCAAAGAGACCATTGAGAAGTCTCAACAAAGTCAAAATCTTTCTTCCCCAGAGGTTGAGGTCCTTGCTGGTCGTGTCTCTTCATCTCAAGCCGCTTCTCCTACCAGTGAAGACAACCCCCAATCTGAAAAAGTTTAAGAACTTGGTTCTGTTGTTTTTTATTTGTATCAATTAGTGGTTACCCCCAGTCCCATCGGGGGTAAAATTTGGATCCTTTATAAGTCCCCAACTGACAACTTAGGGGCAACCAATGTAAAAATTAATACGGTTTCGACTAGTTAACACTTAGTTTATTTTGCCGTTAGTATATCAATATTAATATCAGCATGGCTTTAGTTTCCTTCGAGTTTTTGTTTCACTCTTTAAGTCTTTGCATGCTTTATTCTTGAGGTTTTTGGTTTTACCTCTAAGTTTTCCATTTATAAAATGCTCAGATTACTCGTACCTTTTCATAATAGGCACAGTTTATGAAAGATGGCCGTTTTTGATCGACACTTAATGAAGAAAACATCTCAACTTCATAATGGTGTAAATATACAAAAGAGAGATAGGAATTTTCACATGTTTTTCTTTAACAATGTTTTGAAGAAAGTTTTTGCATTGAACTTTCAGAAAATTTCACATGTGTTTTTGTGTCGTCTATGACTCGTTTTGCAACTGTTTTCTTTTAACAGATTTTATACAAACTTGCACTCGTAACTGTTTTTATTTTGTAACAATTTTTTGAATTAGTACAAGGGCATAACTGTTTTCGTTTATAACAGTTTTAAATACAAGGGTATGAACTTTTACCCGTAATTATTTTTATCGATTACAGTTTTTAAATGTATACAAGGGTAATGCTTTTTCATCCGTAACTGTTTTCATTAATAATTTTCTGAATTAGTACAAGGATAATGATCTTTCATCCGTAATTGTTTTCTATTACAATAGTTTTTGAATAAGTACAAATATGTGCATTTCTACCCCTAACTAATATTATGCCTCTAACCTGAACATTTGTTTATATTTATGAATATGTTTTTGAAACATTCGTTTACATTTACGAATATTTTTTCTCAGGTTTTTTGAATCGGGCTTTGTATTTTGAGTCTTTGGCTCTTTTTTATTCTGCTCATAGTACTTGACTTGTTGGGAAGATGGATCTTTAGGCTTGAGCTTTGACTTTTTGATAGTATTCTTTGCTTCAATTTTTCCCTCCATACTGTATAGTCCCCCAAGTGTTTGAGCTTTGATGGATGAAATCTCGAGCACTTGACAGTTCCTTCCTTGTGGTCCTTTTCCTGAAAAAGGAAAAATATACGGGACACGAAGGTATATAGTTCTTTAGATGATGACTACTTAACCATTTTAAACGTCCATCAGAAAGTTGTAACCCTAGACTGGGAGTTTAGTTACTTCCTCATGTCTTTGCAGGTCTAATATCATCATCTGGTGATGGGTTAGCTTCTTGCCTATCATCTAAAATGGTTAGTATAATTTTAACAGTACAAAAGTAAAATTGAACGTAATTATACCTGACTGGCGGTATTCCTTTTACTTAGAAGTAATACTTCTTCAGATGAACAGCATTCCAACTATCTTGTAGGATTTTTCCGTCCATAGCCTCGAGCTCATAAGCGCCCTTTCCAGCAATTCCACGAACTTTGTAAGGTCACTCCCAATTTGGATTTAACTTTCCTGCACCAGCTTCCTTCATTGATTGGAAGACTTTTTTGAGGACGAATTCCTCAATTTTGAAATATCTGAGGTGAGATTTTCTGTTGTAGTATCGCTCTATAATTTGTTTTTGGGCTGCCATTCGTATTAATTCAGCTTATCTTCTTTGTTCGAGCAAGTCCGGTTTTGTCCTCAACTCGTCGTTGTTTGATTCTTCTGTTGCTGTTGTGTACCTTATGCTTCGTTCGCCTATTTCCACGGGTATTAAAGCTTCTGCACCGTAAACAAGCGCGAATGGAGTTTTTCCCGTAGCTATTTTTGCGGTAGTCCTGTAAGCCCATAATACCACTGGTAGTTTGTCTGGACAGTTTCCCTTGGCTTTTTCCAACCGTTTCTTCAGGTTGCTAACGATGAATTTGTTGGTCGACTCAGCTTGTCCATTAGCCACGGGGTGATATGGTGATGAAGTGATTCTTTTGATTTTCTAGCTTTCGAAGAATTCTATGATTTGTGAGCCTATAAATTGTGGGTCGTTATCACATGCGATTTCCTTCGGTATCCCAAAGTGGCATATTATATTTCTCCATATAAAGCTCTTCAATCCTTTCTCTCGCACCTGTTTGATAGCTTCTGCCTCTACCCACTTTGTGAAATAATCAGTTAACATGAGTAAGAACCGTACCTTTCCTTTAGCTGGGGGAAGGGGCCGCACTATGTCCATACCCCATTTCATGAATGGCCATGGCGACATTACTGGGTAAAGTAGCTCCGCTGGTCGATGCATGTTGTAAGCAAATCGTTGACATTTGTCGCACTTAGCCACGAAACGCATGGCCTCTTCTTCCATCTTTGGCCAATAATACCCTGCTCTGATTAGGGTTTTAACTAAGGATCTTGCTCCTGAATGATTTCCGCAGTGTCCTTCGTGCACCTCCTTCAAAACGAACTCTGTTTGATTGGGTCCGAGGCACTTAGCTAAGGGACCCCCAAACATTTTGCGGTATCATGTGTCGCGAATGTGGCAGTACCAAGCAGCTTTTCGGCGAAGCGCTTGAGGTGCTTTCTTGTCCTCGGGTACGATGCCATTCTGAAAAAAGTTTAAAATTTCGTTTCTCCAATCCCGGGTTAAGTGGTTAAATGTTACCTCATTTTTATCCTGATCGATTGCTGAATGAAATAGGTGTATGACAATTGCATTGTCTTTATTCGTCACTTTCGCAACTGCTGCGAGGTTAGCTAATGCATCCGCTTCTGCATTTTCTTCCCTGGGTATTTGCATAACTTTCCACGACTGGAATTGTCTTACTAGATCTCGTGCCTTTTCCATGTATTGTTTCATTCGAGCCTCTCTAGCGGTGTAAGTCCCCTGCATCTGGTTCACCACTAGATGAGAGTCACTTTTGCTCACGATTTGCTCGATTGAGAGCTCCCGTGCCAATTCAAGTCGTGCAATGACATCTTCGTACTCTGCTTCATTGTTAGTTGTGGGATAACATTTAATAGCTTGTCGTATCTTTTCACCCGTAGGTGATATTAGAACAATTCCCAAACCATCTCCTTTCACATTAGAGGATCCGTTAGTAAATAGGGTCCATATTCATGGATTAGCCTCATTAAAGAGTTGTAACTCTTCTTCCACTTTAGGGATTATGCTAGTATTAAAATCAGCCATGAAATAAGCTAAATATTGAGACTTAATTGCAGTCCTAGGCTGATATATTATGTCATGCTCGCTTAATTCTATTGCCCATTTAACTAATCTTTCTAATAGTTCTTGTTTATGTAAAATAATTCTCAACGGGTATGAAGTCACAACAGTGATTGGATCACATTGAAAATATGGCCTTAATTTTCTAGCTGCCATGATTAGAGCTAATGCTAATTTTTGTAGATGTGGGTATCTAGTTTCAGCATCTAATAAAGACTTGCTTACATAGTAAATTGGAGATTGTTTACCTTTGTCTTCTCTTACCAGTACTGCACTTACGGCGATTTCTGCAACGACGAGATAGACATATAACCTCTCCCCCTCTTTTGGCTTAGATAGCAATAGGGTTTTTGATAGATATGCCTTCAGATCCATGAGAGCATTTTGACATTCCTCAGTCCATTCGAACTGATTATGCTTTTTAAGAACTGAAAAGAATTTAAAATTCTTCTCCGAAGACCTGGAAATAACTCTTCCTAAAGCTGTAATTCTTCCTGTTAGTCGTTGAACTTCTTTTTTGCTCCTAAGTACATTAGGTATGTCATCAATAACTTTAATTTGAGCAGGACTTACCTCTATTCCTCTATTTGATACAAGGAAACCCCAAAACTTACCCGATTCTACGCCAAAGGCGCATTTTTCCGGATTTAATTTCATGTTATACATGCGTATGATTTCGAAGGTAATTGAAAGATGTTGAAAGTGATCTTTTGCTTGCATTGATTTTACCAGCATGTCATCAATGTACACCTCCATCATATTTCCCAGATGTTCTTGGAACATCTTAGTCACCAGCCTTTGATATGTGGCTCCAGCATTTTTCAGGCCAAAAGGCATGACCTCGTAACAGTAAGTCCCCCTGTTTGTAACAAAGAAAGTTTTTTGCTCGTCTGAGGGATCCATTTTAATCTGATTATAACCAGAATACACATCTAGAAAGCTTAATAATTCATGACCTGCAAAGGCATCAATCATTTGATCTATGTGCGGTAATGGAAATGAATCTTTAGGGCATGCTTTATTTAAGTCAGTGTAGTCTACGCATACCCTCCATTTTCCATTCTTTTTGGGCACCACTACGGTATTTGCTAACCAATTAGGATATTTTACCTCACGTATCGAACCAATTTTCAAGAGTTTCTGTACCTCTTCGTCGATCACTTGGTTCTTGAATGGTCCTTGGTTTCTTTTCTTTTTCTAGACAGGCACGAAGGATGGATCTTCATTTAATATATGAGTCATCACTTCTGGAGGAATACCTGTCATGTCTAAATGCGACCAAGCAATGCAATCTGCGTTAGCCTTTAAATATTCAATTAACTTACCTCTTCTGCTGGGGTGTAGCCTCGTGCATATGTGGACTTTTTGTTTAGGCTTCAACTCAAATAGTGGAATAGCATTGAGTTCCTCCGTAGTCGTTTTGATATGCTCGTCCTCTTCTGGTTCCTGAATGACATCAGGTTTGGAATCCATGTCCGCATGTTTTGATACTTCTTCAGAGGTGACTTGGTTCACCTTCTCGTGATTACCTTCTTCCGTACCTGTTTGAACAACAGTTTCTCCTATACCTGTTTGAACAACAATTATTTTCGTACCTGTTTGAGCAACAGTTGTTTTCGTACCTGTTTAAATGAACTTTTCGTCCTTTGATTTCTCCACTTCTTCATTTTTGTTAGAGTATGCTACGAAATTTATATTCCTTGAGGTTTGATGATCATCTCGAATATGTTTAATTCCCCGTTCGGAAGGGAACTTAATTACCTGATATAAGGTAGATGGAAAAACTTTCATGTCATGGATCCATGGTCTCCCCATGATTACATTATAGGCCATGTCAGTATCAACGACTTGGAATCTAGTATTTTTTATTACTCCCTCTGCATAGGTGCTAAGCTCAATTTCCCCTTTTGTTATGACCGTAGCGTTGTCAAACCCAGATAAGGCTCAAGCTTTTGGGATTACTTGATCCCCCATTAGCATTTATACCACAACTCTCGACAAAATAGTGTTGCCTGAGCTACCTGGATCAATCAACACTCTTTTTACGTTGGTGTCATGTATAAGTAGGGATATTACCAATGCGTCGTTGTGTGGAAGCATTAATCCTTTGATATATGCATCGTCGAATGATATATTGTCTACTTTCAAGTCTTCACGAATCCACTTCCCGTGTGTAATTGTGAATTTTGTTGTTCTTTTGCAGATTACTCCGTTCACCTCCTCACATCCATGTATCACGTTGACCGTTCGTTTTGGAGATGGTGGTTTTGGGGGATCCTTCCTGTTCTTCATATATGCCTGCTTACCTTTTTTACTAAACAATTCTGTTAGATAGCCCTGTTTTAATAATTGTTCTACCTCACCTTGCAAAAATCTGCAATCTGAAGTTCTGTGTCCATGATCGTTATGGAATTCACACCAGAAGTTTGGATTCCTTCTATTTGGGTTTGGCCTCATTTCTTTGGGCAATCGAACTTTATCGCACATATTTCTCAATATTGTGATTAGTTCAGAAGCACTTACATTGAAGTTGTGGTCTCCAACTCTTCTACTACTTTCATTTTGGTTATTTCCACAATTTGTTAGGCTTACCTAGTCGTAGAGACTAGGTTCCATCACGACATTTTGCGGAGGAATTTTTGGGGTCGTGACAAGTTTATATCAGAGCTGTAGGATCATAGGTGTCGTGAGTCACAAGTCGGACTATTAGAGTCTCGCGGATCAGTAAGGAGACGTCTGTACTTAAACTCGGAAGGCTACGGAACTGTTAGGAAAAATTACAGTTCTTTGATTCTTGGTCGTGCGAAAATTTGTTGACTTCAAAATTCTAAAATTTTGGATTCTATTTTCTCACAAATGGTGAGAACAC
Organism: Nicotiana undulata; assembly: GCA_005239495.1. NCBI lineage: Eukaryota > Viridiplantae > Streptophyta > Magnoliopsida > Solanales > Solanaceae > Nicotiana > Nicotiana undulata. Next base: position 71,183 of record ML245585.1, read on the forward strand.
GTACATGCAGATCTGATGACCAATCACCCACGCCCCCTACTAGAGTCGCGAGAGATCAGGGTTGGGGTAGAGGCCAAGGATGTCCATGCGGTGCAGCCAGAGCACCCACACGAGCTGCTATAGAGGAGCCCCCAATAGCTCCAGCAAGAAGGCAGGCACCCGAGGTACTTGTTGCTGCACCAACCCTCCAGGAGACTCTAGCCCAGTTTCTGAGCATGTTCATCACCTTATCTTAGGCTGGATAGATTCCACTTGCTCCTTCCACATCTCATGCCAGGGGAGGAGCACAGACTCCCTATGCGCGTACCCCAGATCAGCGAGTTCAGGTTGACCAGGTTCTAGAGGTAATACCGATGCAGCCGTTAGCTCTTGTCCGACCCGAGTCTAGCGCAACAGCTTCTGAGGCAGAGCAACTCAGACTTGAGAGGTACAAAAAGTACCACCCTCCCACTTTCATTTGATTAGGAACAGATGATGCGTAGGATTTTCTGGAGGAGTGTCACTGTATTCTCCGTACTATGGGTGTAGTGGAGTCGAGTGGGGTTTCTTTTACTACATTCCTTAGAGGAGCAGCCTATTAGTGGTGGCGTGCTTATGAGTTGAGTAGTCCGACTGAGGCACCTTCACTTACATGGACTCAATTCTCAGATATGTTTTTGAGAGAGTATGTTCCTCAAAGTCTGAGGGACGCATGGCACGTGGAGTTTGAGCAGTTGCGCCAGGGTGCTATGATTCTGTCAGAGTATGCAGTTCGCTTCAATGATTTGGCCCGACATGCACTGACCTTAGTTTCCACAGTTCGGGAGAGGGTTCGTCGGTTTACAGAGGGACTCCAGTCCATTATCAGGATTAGCTTGGCCCAGGAGTTGGATATGGATATTTCTTACCAGCAAGTTGTGAGTATTGCTAGGAGATTGAAGGGCCTGCTCGCTCAAGATAGAGAGATGAAGAAGGCCAAGAGGTCTCGAGAGTCTGGCACTTATAGTGGTACTCGTGCCCCAGCTGTAGTTCGCCACGGTAAGGGCTATATGAGTCACCCCGTTCACTCAACTCTTCCAGCCGCAAGGGGTATTTCGACCCCTTCTAGGACCCAGGAGCCTTATTATGCACTGCTAATATCTAGTGTACCTACTGTACGAGGTACTTTTAATGGCAAGTCCAGCAGCCTAGGCTCGAGCTAGTCACAACATCCACGCCCCCCTCCCCCCCTGAGAGCTTTTTTTGAGTGTGGTGACACTCGCCATATGGTGAGGGATTTCCCCATGCTTAGGAGGGGTGCACCTCCACAAACTTCTCAGCTACTTTGTGCTCCACTGGTTCCTCAGGCTATGATTACAACACTAAATACGCCCCACCAGCTCAAGCAGCTCGAGGTGGAGGTCGGAGAGGTCGAGGTCACCCTGGAGAGGGAGGTCGGGACAGATATTATGCTTTTCCTAGTCGTACAGAGGCAGTTACTTTCGACTCTTTCATTTCAGGAGTTATTGTTGTATGTCATAGAGATGCGTTAGTCTTATTTGATCCAAGCTCTACTTATTCCTATGTGTCCTCTTATTTTTCCCCATATTTGGGCGTATCTCATGATTCTTTGATTTCCCCTATTTATGTGTCTACACATGTGGGAGATTATCTTGTTGTGGATCACATGTATCAGTTGTGTAGGGTTGTTCTTAGTGGTTTTGGCTCCTCTTGAGTTGAAGGTGTTGAAGGAGGACTTACAGGAGTTGCTTGATAAGGGCTTCATACGGCCCAATGTGTCACCTTGGGGTGCTCCGGTCTTATTTGTGGAGAAAAAGTATGGTTTATGCGTATGTGAATTGATTATTGTCAGCTGAACAAAGTTACAGTGAAGAACATATATCCATTGCCTTGTATTGATGACTTATTTGATCTGTTACAATGTTCCAAGGTGTTTTCCAAGATTGACTTACGTTCAATCTATCATTAGTTGAAGATTCCGGAGCCAGATATCCCGAAGAATGCTTTCAGGACTCGGTATGGTCACTATGAGTTCCTTGTTATGTCATTTGGGATGACCAATGCCCCATCACTTTTTATGCACTTGATGCACAGTGTGTTCCGGCCCTATCTTGAATCATTCATCGTTGTTTTTATCGACGACATTCTAGTGCACTCCCGGACTCAGGAGGATCATGAATAGCACTTGAGGACTGTGCTTCAAACCTTGAGAGAAAAGATGTTATATGCAAAATCTTCAAAGTGTGAGTTTTTTCTAGACTCGGTGGCATTCTTGGGTCATGTAGTATCGAGTAATGGGATAAAGGTGGATCCGAAGAAGGTGGAAGCAGTTTAGAGTTGGTCTTAACCATCCTTTGCTACGGAGATCCGGAGTTTTCTTGGTTTGACGGGGTTCTACCGTCGATTTGTAGCGGGTTTCTCATCTATTGCAGCATCTATGACTAGACTAACCCTAAAGGGCGCTCCGTTCAGGTGGACAAAGGAGTGTGAGGAGAGCTTTCAGAAGCCCAAGCAACTTTTACTACAGTCTCAGTATCGGTATTACCAACATGTTCGGGGTCTTATACTATATATTGTGACACATCGCAGATTGGTCCTAGCGCGATGGATATGTAGGACGGTAGTGTGATTGCATATGCGTCCAGACAGCTGAAGGTGCATGAAAAGAACTATCATGTCCACGACCTTGAGTAAGCAACTATTGTTCATGCCTTGAAGATATGGCGGCACTAGTTATTCGGCGTCCCTTGTGACATTTACACCGATCACCGGAGTTTTTGCAGTATCTGTTCAAGCAGATGGATCTTAACTTGCATCAACGGAGGTGGTTGGAGCTGCTTAAGGATTATGATATCACAATTATGTACCATTTAGGGAAGACCAATGTGGTGGTTGATGCTTTGAGTCACCGGGCAGAGAGTTTGGGGAGCTTAGCATATCTACCAGCAGTAGAGAGGCCCATGGAGTTGGATGTTCATGCCTTAGCCATCCATATTGTGAGATTCGATATTTTTTAACCGAGGGTATTGGATTGTGTGGTCTCTCGGTCTTTTATTTATGATCGTATCAGGGGGCATCAGTATGAAGACCCCCATCTGCTTGTCCTTAAGAACATGCTCCAATGCAGTGATGCTAAGGAGGTCAATATTTGGGATGATGGTGCATTGAGGTGCAAGACAGGCTATGTGTGCCCAATGTAGATGGTTTGCGTGAGTTGATTCTCAGGGAGGTTGACAATTTGCGGTATTCCATTCATCCGGGAGCCGCAAAGATGTATCAGGACTTGAGGCAGCATTACTGGTGGAGGAGAATGAAGAAAGACATAGTGGAGTATGTAGCTCGGTGTCTAAGTTTCCAACAGGTGAATTATGAGCATCAACGGCCAGATGGGCTGCTTCAGAAATTAGAGATTCCAAAGAGGAAATGGGAGCGGATCCGTATGGGTTTTGTTGTCGGGCTTACCCAAGTCAGCACATTTCATTCCTACGATGACTACTTATTCTTCCAAGAAAATGGCTCGAGTTTATATTCGCGAGATTGACAGGCTTCATGACGTACCAGTATCTATCATCACTGCTCGAGGTACGTAGTTTAAATCTTGATTCTGGAGAGCGTAAAACATTAGTTGGGTACTCGAGTGGAGTTTAGCACAACATTTCACCCTTAGACAGTTGGACAGTCTAAGCGCACTATTCAAATATTAGAGGATATGCACCGCGCGGGTGTGATGGAGTTTGGAGTTTCGTGGGGATCAGTTCTTGCCACTTGCAGAGTTTGCCTACAACAATAGTTATCAATAGAGAATATAGATGGCCGTATGATGCTTTGTATGGTAGGCGTTGTCGGTCTCTAGTGGGTTGGTTCGAGCCGGGCGAGGCTAGATTATAAGGCTCAGACTTGGTTCAGGATGCTCCGGAGAAGGTTAAGGTGATTCAGAATCAACTTCGCATAGCCAAGTCCAGATAGAAGAGTTATGTGGATCGGAAGGTTCACGATGTTGCATTCATGGTTGGAGAGCGGGTCCTGCTCGAGGTGTCACCCATTAAGGGTGTTATGAGGTTCGGAAAGAAGGGCAAGCTGAGCCAAAGGTTTATAGGCCCATTAGAGGTGTTGCGACGTGTTGAGGAGGTAGCATATGAGTTTGCCTTGCCTCCTAGTCTAGCAAGAGTTCATCTAGTATTTCATGTTTCGACGCGACAGAAGTATCACGGTGATCCGTCTTATGTGTTGGATTTCAGCTCAGTTCTATTGGACAAGGATTTATCTTATGTTGAGGAGCTGGTGGCTATTTTTGACAGGCAGGTTTTAAAACTGAGGTCAAAGAACATTGCTTCCGTGAAGGTTCAGTGGAGGGAACAACCGGTCGAGGAGGCGACTTGGGAGACCGAGCATGATATGTGCAACCATTATCCTCCCTTTTCACCACTTCAGGTATGTCTCTATACTCGTTCGAGGACGAATGATTGTTTTAAAAGGGGGAGAATGTAACGACCCATCCTGTCGTTTTGAGAGTAATAGTCCAATCCCCTGTTTTACTGCTTTCCTTGAATCGTATTCTTATTATGTGACTTGTTGGGAGGTTTTTTTCGTGGTTACAGAGTGTTTTGGGACACTTAGTCTCTAAAACGGAAGATTATGTTCTATGATTTTGACCATAGTTAGAACTCTGTGAAGAAGACTACGGAATGGAGTTTCTTCAGTTCCGTCAGCTCTGTTGGGTGATTTTGGACATATGAGCGTGTTCGGATGGTGTTTTAGAGGTATGTAGGAATTAGGCTTGAAATGGCAAAAGTTTAGTTTTTTGGAAGTTTGACTGGTAGTGGACTGTTTTATATTGGGGTCGGATTGCGATTTTGGACATTGGAGTAGGTATGTAACATCAATTATGTCTTGTGTGCAAAATTTGAGGTCAATATGACGTGATTCGATAGGTTTTGGTCATCGGTTGTAGAAGTTTGAAGTTTCAAAGTTCTTTAAGTTTGAATTGGAAGTTGATTCGTATTTTTAGCGTTGTTTGATGTGATTTGAGGGATCAACTAAATTCGTATGGTGATTGAGGACTTGTTTGTATGTTTGGTCGAGGTCCCGAGGGTCTCAGGCTGATTTTGTGTGTTTAACGGATCATTCTGGACTTGTAAGAGATTGCAAATTTCCTGGTTTTTCTAGTTGTTGGTGTCCTTTTTCGCATTCGCGAGGGGTGTTCCACGATCGCGAAGAGGAGTTAGAGGTAGGAGTAGAATTGTTCTTCGCGTTCGCGAAGTGGAAGCCGCGTTCGCGAAGGTGTGGGTTCAGTAGTACATTACGAACGCATGATAGGGACCGTGTTCACATAGAGGAAGTAGAGAAGTTGGGACCCCAAGGCCTTATTATACGCATTCACGTAGTGGAGATCGCATTCATGAAGAGACAGCCAATGGAAGCTAGACGTTCGGGAGAGGACACTAGCGCTGACAAAAGAGGGATTTTTGGTCAGTGAACTTTTGTTCTACGCGAACACGAGGGTGTGTTCAGGTTCATGAAGAAGGAATGCCTGGGTAGTATTAAACATTTAAAAATGAGGGTTAGCCATTTTTATCAAAACTTGAGTTAGAGAGCTCAGATTTGGATGAGATTTTGGGGAATTTTAAGAGGCAATGATTAGGTAATGATTCTACACTTGTTTTCGATTATATACCACTAAAATATTATTAATTCCATCCTATAATTTCGGATTTGGGTTTAAAATTTTGGAAATATGGGAGAAGTTCTTCAACTAAGTTTTTGAGTTTTGATCAGGAATTTGATATCGAATTTGGATAATTTTGGTACGAGTGAACTTGTGAGTGAATGTGCGTTCATATTTTGTGACTTTTATTCGATTTCGAGATGTGGTCCCTGGGAGGCTTTGAAACCTTAGTTTTGAAGACGAAGAGTTATCTTAGAGAAATCGGGAAAATCCTTTGGGGAAAACTATAATAAACTCATAATATACATACATACCTAAAAGATCAAAAAGGAAAATCGGAAAATCTTAAGTTTAGGTTTTAGAGAACCAAGAGAAAAATGAGAAAACCTTAAAATATTACCGACTTTAGCCGGAGAGGTCACATATCTTACTCAGACGGCCGGATGTGGTTGGAAATGGAATGAGAACCCATTGGGTAAGTGAACCGCCTTCTGGTTTCTCTGAGGGCCTCGGGGTGGTGATACCCGGCGTAAAAATGAAGCAAAGGCCAAGGAATGATGAGAGGCATGATTTTCGGCAGGGAAAGTGGCCGGAAGAGATGAACGGGGGGGGGGGGGAGTCGTTTGGGATTANTTTAGGATTAATTTAGGAAAGGGAAAATCTGAGCCATTGATCAAAATGATCAATGACCAGGATTAAAGGGGGCTTGGGCCGGGTTAGGCAGAGGTTGGGCTTGGGTCGGACTGGGTTATTCTAACTGGGTTGGGGTTGGGTTAATTTAGGCCAAAATTTAAATTAGGAATTGGCTATTTGTTAAATAGCCAATTAAAAATAGATAAATAATTAATAAAAATAGCCAATAGTTATATTAAATAAAATTAAGGTTAAATAAGTGAAATTAAGTTAATTAACTAGTATTAAAAAATTACGGATTATTGAATTAAAATAGTATAAAATATACAATTAGGCTATAATTGCAAAATTATTGTAATTATAGCCAAATAATGTCAGATTGGCTAATTTGCGAAATAGTTGAATCCTAATGGGATTAAAAATGATATATTGAGTTACAAAATATTTTGAAATTATCTGTAATGCAATTTATGAATAATTATTGGATGTAAAGTACTGAATAAAACTAGAAAATAAATTGATAAAAGTATAAAAAATTATGGAAAAAATACCAGTTATTATAAAAAGTGATTTTGAAGGTATATATGCAAAATTTCAAATAATTTGGGGAAAAATTGGGTATAAACAGCTGTCACGACCCGAAATCCCACCTTCGGGCCATGATTGTGTCTACCGTTGAACCCACTAGACAAGCCAACGTTTGAACTAAATAAAACACATTAACAAATAAAGCGAACAAGATAACTAAGGCATCGATGGCCCACAATATGAAGGTTAGCAAATTACCAAAAATAATATAGCAACTACGAAAT
>ML245588.1:2349-12396 GCA_005239495.1 Nicotiana undulata
TTTTACTTGCTAAAACTCTTCTACCTTCTGATTCTCTTATTTCTGTTTTTACCATATGAGTAGATAGATATTCTTTCCTTAGAGCTCCTTATTAAGAAACTAACACATCTTAGTACACACATGATCTGCTGAAGCCCTCACATTTACTCATCATAAGCATGATGCAAAATTGAGTTCCTCTGACTCAACTCTTCCACAGCCACATTGCAATCTCTTACCATCCATCTTTCAAGATGTATGCATCGTCGTATTATAAATAAGATAGAATTGAGGAAATTGAGTTCTTACGATTGAGCTCTACCACACGATCTAGAGTAAGAAGAAAGAGTAACAGTCCTAAATGCCCTGTAGCCTCTTGCTTATAAGTGTGGTGCACAACACACCCATAAACAAGACTCTACTAGACACGGCTCATAGACAACCCCTAGGACAGACCTGCTCTGATACCAAGTTTGTCACGACCCAAACTGGAGGATCATGACTAGCACCCGGGCCATACTTGCCGAGCACCAACGTACATTTTATCTAACCTTCTTATTATCTTTAAGGGATAACGAGATCAATATAAAGGGTAAATATGGATCATGAACATACATCACATGGGATGAAAAGATTGCTAAGAAACTACATAAAAGGTACGAGCTACAACGCTGCCATGAAAGACTATACAACAAAAATTATCCAACAAGGCATACCAAACTATACATGAGTTGACACTTGTCTATGAGCCTCTAAAGGAGCATAAGTAATGCAACATAGCCGGAACAGGGCCCCGACATACCCATAACATCTATAACAAAAATGCATACCAAGACCATGACAAGTCCGGAGAAGGGATCTCGCCTATATCTCGCCTATTGTAGTGGGGGAGCTGTGTCTACCTGTCTATCAGGACCTGCAGCACGACATGCAGTGTCCACAAATAAAGGGACGTCAGTACGAATAAAGTACTGAGTATGTAAGGAAGGAAAGCATAAATAAGAACATTAATGTAAAAAGAGATGTAGGAGATACAACATGTAGCATCTGAGTGCTTCTAAGAGACAGTAACATGATGCATGATACATATATACTCATAATCTTTTTAAAACATCCGCCTTTGTGGGCATCATCATCATCATAGAACATTAGCCTCTGTGGGCATCATCATCATCATATCATACCCGGCCTCAAAGAGGACTCGGTAAACCCAACTGATCAGTGGTTGCACAATAGGTGCCATACCCGGCCGACTATAGCGCGGCTCGGTAGAGTAAAATAGCTACATATATATATAATGCATGTAGGACTCATTGGAATCATATTCTGAACCTTTCGGAGTGACGTAAGGTCGATATTCTCCGTACACGTTATTAGGATTAACTCTTCATCAAGAATCTTATAAGAATCAGGAAGTACCAACAACATTGATAACATAAGAATAAGAGAAGCAACCTCAACATCAATTGTTCCATAAGAAGGGAAACAATGTAAGTACTGCTAGCTTCTAAGAGTAGAGTATCTTTGGAAGCTCGTTCATTGCATTATGTACAATCGGAGTCGTGCAAAAGAAGGAATAGCCTCACATACCTTGTATATACTGTCCTAACCTCAAGCTACGCAAATGTCACTAATCCTTAATCTACAATAAGAGAAATGACACTATCATTATCGTTTAAGCGTCATAACTATTATGTCTCGACCACAACCTATTTTACGATGAAACGGACAGCACCTCCCCTATATATATGACTTCACACAAGTCAAAACAATCACCAAACATCCCAAACAACATCAATAATAATCATATTGAGCCTCCCAAAACAGTCCACACCTAACTTAGTCACTTCATACATAAGATGACCACCGTAGTCGTGTCTAACGACCCGGAAATGTTACAACGAACGACCAGCTAAAAACCCTACATCTATATGGTATTTCTACAGTCCATTCCTCCTCCAAAACTCCACAAAAGAGTATTAAAACACGCAGCCCGTGAGTTCTAACTATTAGGAAACACATTTATCAACCTTCCTTGATATTTAAGCACTTAAATACAGATATTAGACGTTTGTTAACTATGAAGTAAATTCCAAAACTCTAACTACAAAGAAAAAGGAGAGGCTGTATAATGAAACTTACGTCGTAGGGATCGTTTTGATGTTATTGCTTCTCGATTTCATGCCCGGAATGATAATATTCTTTGAAACCCTAGAACATAGCTTGAGGTTATGTTTATGGGTGTTATCTGGTTGTTTTATGCTGAAATATTAAGAGAAAGACGACCTAAGACACATATATATCTATTTTGGAAAAAATCAAAGAGGTGCTAGCTTGGCACCCTACGATTTGTCCATCTTCCGACGCTTATATCATTTTATCCCGATGTCGTATGAATGAACGGTTAGAAGAGTTGGAAACTAAATTCCAAGACCTTCAATTTGGTATATAATATGTCCCAATATGACCTCATATAACACATGAAATCTATTGCTCAAAAAGCTCTAGTGATCCACCTACTTGTCACTTGTGATGTCTGCGCAGTCTCGCGAAATTGCAAATATCTCTCTACTCCTATGTTGTATCGATTAACGGTTTAATGAGTTGGAAACTAGACTCATAGATCTTCACTTTGGTAGGTAGATCATTCTCTAATTCCAAGTATATCGGGAGAAAAGTGCATCTACATTCGACCTAAGGTTCAACAAATTTATGAATGTAACTTGTGAAGACCTATTCCAACTTCTGTTCCAAAACTTGCTTGACTTCAAAACATAGCACACGACTATCATATGACAAAATTAACTCATAGCATAACCTCCTTATAATTTAATTAACCATAGTCTCACCCTAAAGTACATGTTATAACATTCCAAACTCGTCGACTTTTGACGAAACTTATTCTCTTCAAATGGTTTAGCTTCTAAGTTTTCCAACTCTCTAGGTACTCGTTATTCATGATCTTAAATATTTGTAACCTCCAATGTAACATAATTAACTTACTTTATATTCCATAAAATATAATCTTATTTCTGAGCTTACATCAATTGACTTACGATGTACTCTCACGTACGAAAACATGGGGTGTAACAACTTTAATTTTTCTTTGTGTTACGATGTTTATTTTTATGTAATGAATTTGTATTAACACTCATATGTTTCACAGTGTCACGACCCGGAAATCCACCTACAGGCCGTGACTGCGTCTAACGTTACACCCGCTAGACAAGCCAACGTGTACAGTTAAACTAACTTGATAACACAGAACTAACAGAAGTAACCAGAATCAGTTTATAATTCTTAACAACGAAAATAGATAAATTTCAAAGCTAAGTGAAAAGAACGAATCCAATACATCGCATAAGTCATAATACCGGGAGTCACAAACTCACGAACTTTCTATAGGAATGCTAAATACAAAGTCTGAAAGAAAAGTACATAATCCGTCTCAGAAATATTAGAAGAAATACAAGACAGAGTAAAGAGATAATTATAGAAGAGACGCCAAGGCCCACGAACTTTAGCGGTCTACCTTGAAATCTCTGAGGTGGACTAAAGGGTACTCCCACAACGATGTCCACCGGGTCCGGCCACAGGATCTGCACAACATTAAGAAGTGCAGTGTAGCATGAGTAAAACCGACCCCATGTACTGAGCAAGTGCGGAGCCTAACCTCGGCCGAAATAGTGACGAGGCTAGACTTGAAAACAACCGATAACCTGTCCTATTCTACAACACAAAACATTGAAAAGTACAAGAACTAGCAGATAAGCATGGGGTACGGGAGAAGATAATGGGATAACATGTGAGATAAAATAGTCAATTAAGCATATATAGGTAACCAAGAAAAGCAATTTAACAATGATGCTAATGAAACGAGTAAATATTCCAGGAATGCAAATAACGGCACGGCATCACACTTCGTGCTTTTCTTTTCCTCACAATGAGATGTACAATATAAAAAGATATGAATCATGGCACGGAATCACCCTTCGTGCTTTTACTCTCTTCCTCACTATGCAATATATGAGGCAATTGAAATAATTCGTGGCACGGCATCGCCCTTCGTGCTTTTACTCTCGTCCTCACTATGCAATATATGAGGCAATTGAAATAATTCGTGGCACGGCATCGCCCTTCGTGCTTTTACTCTCGTCCTCACTATGCAATATATGATGTAATCAATGTAAATCATGGCACACCATCACCCATCGTGCTTTACACTCTTCCTCACCATAACAATGACAATTATAAAAATGGAAAGGGATGCAGCATAGTGGGAACACAAGTCATAATCACCCGTCAAGGGGAATACTCTCAGTCAATATCATAACAATTGCCCGGCAAGGGTCTCAGCTATAACCACTCTTTTCAGGTATATTCTTTACAATTGGGCTGGCAATCGAACCATCACATCACAAGTTTATCAACAAGGATTTTCAACAACAATAAACTACCAAGTAGAGACAATTTCACAATATAATGAATATGGGAGTAATAACAAGAATTTCATCAAAATAGACTCACGGGCATGCTTGACACAAAATGCATAGGTACTCGTCACCTCACCTATGCATTGAACATGATAAACACATAGCACATAGCACACAATACCTATTCCCTCACCAAAGCTAGACAAGACACATACCTCGGGTCCGAGAATAGCAATTCAAGCCTCTAATACCACTTTTCCTTTTGAATTCAACTCCGAAACGACAATATCTAGACATAATTAACTTATTAGCATCAATAATGACTCACTAATACAATCCCATAGCCTAAATATACAAATTCCTAGCATTCTTCCAAAAATACCAAAATTCGACTCCGGGCCTGCTTGGTCCAAACACGAGGCTCGGACCAAAACCCGATTACCCATACCCCCACGAGTCTAAATATATGATTTGGTTTGAAATCCGACCCCAAATTGAGGTTGAATTACCCAAAATCTCATAAGCCCTAACTCTACCCAAAGACCTTAATTTCTATCCTTAAAACCCTAGGATTTTTTATGATAATTGATGAAAACCCTTAGAAAGATGAAGGAAAATCAGTTAGTGAGCACTTACCTATGATTTGGGAAGAAAATCTCTTGAGAAGATCGCCCTAGGTCTTTTATTTTTGAGGTAAAGTGAGAGGAAGGACGTCTGAAATTGTTTTTGAAAAAAAGAATCACTGTTCGATTCCCGCACCTGCTGTCCTAGGGTCGCACTTGCGATCTCGCAGGTGCGGGAAAAAGGTTGCACATGTGGAATTGGGCCAGGCCCACAGGGGGCAGCACCTGCGGAAAAAGGTCCGCTCCTGCGGAGTCGCTCTTGCGGAGATTTGACCACGCCTGCGAGAGGGACTGCATATGCGGACTTGACGTCGCGCCTGCGGTCTCGCACCTGCGGCCCTAGGCTCGTAGGTGTGGGCACACCAGAAATGGGTGAACCAACACTGTTTTCCTAAGCTAAAACACCCCGAACACCTACCCAAAACACCCCGAGCCCTCGGGGCTCAAAACAAAATATACACACACCCTCATAACCATCCTACGAACTTATTTGAGTACTAAAACAACCGAAATCAATGAATTAAACCTCAAAACTCATAGAATTTTCTTAAAACTTCATAAGGTTCAATTATTCCGATTTTGATCCGAAACACGTCATTTCAAGTTCGTTTTACACCAAATTTCACAAATAATTCACATAACATATATTAAACCTGTTCCGCGCTCCGGAACCATAATACGGGCCTGGTAACACGATTTTCACATAAATATTCATTTTCAAAAACCTTTATATTTTTCAGAAAACAATTTTCTTTAAAAATTCATTTCTCGGGCTTGGGACCTCGGAATTCGATTTCGGGTATACGCCCAAGTCCCATATTTTCCTACGGACCCTCCGGGACCGTCAAATCACGGGTCCGGGTCCGTTAACCAAAACTGTTGACCAAAGTCAACTGTATTCAATTATTTACTGCAAATTTAACTTATTATCAAGTTTGCACATAACGGTTTCCCAGATATGCATCCGGGTCGCGCACGCACATCAAGGTGAGAATAACGAAGGCTTTTGGGGACTCGGAACACAATTTTAGCTAAATTAACATAGGATGACCTTTTGGGTCATCACACACAGGGGGTACAAACCAAATATGAATATTACAAGTTATGAACCAATGCCCAATTAGAATATGCCTAGTTTTGGTGTGTTGGATCATGGTGGTCCATCCGGAAGTCATCATCAACAAGATATTGTCCATCGTGGTATATCAACACACTATGATTTTCAAGTGAAGTGATAAAGCTATATGTAAAGTTTGGATCAGTGTGAGAAACTCATCATTTTATTGGTTATGCAGAGAAAGAAACTTGAAGGTCATATCCTTACTCAATTTCCCGAAGAAGACATATTTTATCGGGATCTGGCAGATACACAGAGTCAAGAAGAGAATAGTGATTATGACAACAATGCTGATGAGTTTGGAGTTGACACACCCTTCCGTGATGAGGGTGATGAATAGGAGGAAGAGAATGTTGAACATGATTTGACGAGGGAGCATGTTCCACCTCTCGTTAGACCAAGGGTGTACGAGTCCCATGTATCGTTTCATTCAAGGGAGTTTCCCTACCTTTATCATTTTCAAAGTACGCCAGATGTGGATGCCCTCACAAAGGATCGTGAAAAAATTTGGACAGCAATGTGGGATGAATCTAGAGCAACGGTGCTGTCAAAGGGCATGCTTTTTGCTGATAAAGCGCGCCTAAGCAGGGCGGTGCTACTGTACAACATAAAAGAGTGTAGTGAGATCGTGGTTCATGAGTAATCCCCGGATGTATACAACGTTATTTGTCGTAGATTGTTTATGGGTTGTAATTGGATGTTGCGTGCGAGGAAGCTGAAAACAAATATATGGGTTGTGGGTAAATACATTGGCACCGACAATTGTGAAATAGACACATTCAGTGGGAATCATTTTAACTTAAATGTTGACTTGATTTCTCTTGTCTTGATTCCACACATTGAATCACATAAGGTACACAATCAAAGATCGTATAACATCTGTCCACAAGGTATATGGGTGTACCATTACCAAAAGAAAGGCATTTTTCGGGCGCAAATTTGCGTTTGAAATTGTTTATGGTAATTGGGATAAGTCATTTGCATCTCCACCCAGGTACATGGCTGCATTGCAACACTTTAACCCCGAGATTTTTGTTGAATGGAAGCTTGAGCGAAGTCCGAGATAGCAGGACAAAAATCCATTTAAACCAGCCATTGATGGTTTTGTGCATTGTCGGCCGGTAATATCCATAGACGACACTCATGTTTATGGAAAGTATGATATTAAGTTGTTGATCGTTGTTGCAGTATATGCTAATGGAAGTATACCCCTAGCCTTTTCTATTTGTGCCAATGAAATCCAAGAGACATGGACATTATTTTTTTCTAATATCTTATCATCATGGCAATATTTTAAGTTATGTACAGAATTTGCGTGCATGACAGAAACCGTATGCCTACCTCTGTTACTGTGTGAGGCACCTGAAGGCCAACTTCTAGAGGGTTTATGTGAACAAGGACTTTCATGATTTAATGTGGAGGCTGTAACAGAATATCAAGAGTGTAAATTCAGGAGGCGAATGGAATTGATCATGCAGGAAGACCAACGAGCCTATACTTTGTTGATGCGACATGAGCTTGACAAGTGGACTTTGTATGCGGATGGTGGAAGAAGATGGGGAATTCTTACTACAAACGTGTCAGATTCTTTTAACAGGTTATTGAAGTTTGCACGTAGATTGCTTGTCACTGCCATGGTGTGGATGTCATTCAAGCAGATAGCGGAGAGGTTTGTTGAAAGGTCTGGAGGTGCATCCACATTGATGGAAAAGGGTGTTGAATTCATGTCAATACCAATGAAAATATTTGAGGAATACAGGAAGCAAGCACATTGGCATCATTTTTGCAGTATTTCAGCGAGCAAAATATTTTTGAAGTTTGCACCGCTATCCATCATAACCGGGGGAATAATACACACACCGTCAAAGGAACCAGAAAGTTATGCTCATGTGGAAAATGGTACATCTATCACATGTCGTGCTCACATGCCATAAAGTTCTTTCAACATTGATGGAAAAAGGGTGTTGAATGCATACTTATACACCTATAGTGGACAGTTGCATCAACATTATATTGTAATAAATGTATGTAAATGTTCAGGTTGCAAAATGTATGAAAATAAAACTATGGTTCCAATGGGGTTAAATCTAACTGATATTTAGCATTAATACTTCAGAACAATAATTTAACATACACCCCAAGAAAAAAACAATAGACATTCGCCATTATCGACGCTGTCTGGCACGATTTCAATGTCATTGTCTTCATCTTCTTCTTCAACATCGTGTATCCACCCTTCGAGACCGAGGGCATCGTAATCTTGGCCCCAATTGACACATATTTCTCGTATTTCATTATTGTCATCAATAAGATCACTTGCTTGATTTCTACAATAATATGGGACTCCAACGTCCAACATTTGTGGTAGAAACTTAGGTAATCCCACTGTCACGACCCAAATTCCCAACCTTAGTGATTGTGATGGCGCCTAACACCACACTTGCTAGGCAAGCCAATGTTAGAAATCGATTAACTAATCTTCCTTAATTAATTACTTCAGCATAAATAATTTAATTTAAATGAAATTAATCAAATTAATTCCCAACAACCACAAAATAAAATAATAAAACTCACCAACTAAATGAAACAAACCACGAAGTAATTATAATAACAACTCTAGGACTACCCCAGGGTCTGGTGTCACAATCCACGAACTACTAAAGAATATTACAAATAATGGTTGAAATAAATAGTGTAACTGTTCTGAGTAATATAAAACAGTGTATGTAAA
Source organism: Nicotiana undulata (assembly GCA_005239495.1). Classification (NCBI taxonomy): domain Eukaryota; kingdom Viridiplantae; phylum Streptophyta; class Magnoliopsida; order Solanales; family Solanaceae; genus Nicotiana; species Nicotiana undulata. Next base: position 11,233 of record ML245588.1, read on the forward strand.
AATAGGAGAAGACTCTCGAAATCTGCGAACGCCGGCAGATGTACCTCGTGTCTCCAAATGAATGAATAGTCGTTCTAAATATCTCTATTGATGGTCAGTACCTGGATCTGCACAAAAGAGTGCAGAGTGTAGTATCAGTACAACCGACCCCATGTATTGAGTAAGTGCCGAGTCTAACCTCGGTGAGGTAGTGACGAGGCGGGGCTTTAACAATAAATCTGTGATATAAATATATGTACGATAGCACAATAAAACAATTCTACACGAAACAAGAAAATATATCAGAGAAAATAATTATAAAACATGAAGGAAATCTAGACACATCAATTCGAATACTACAACAATAATAAAATAACACAACTGCCTCTTTCAGGCCTCAACTAAAACAAATCCACAAAAATTTCCAAGTTTTCAAACTTTATCTTTGAACAAAAGTAGTGCCAAAATATAAAATGGTAATATAAAATAGAAAGTTCCAAATCTTTGTTTTAAAAAAAAATGTAAAGTATAAACATTTAGCTTTTCAATTTTTTTTTTTTTTTTTTGAAAATAAAAAAAATATAATGTCCTCCCTTATCGCTCCTTGTTGCGGCGTGCAACCCGCTCCCACCTGTCCTCCCTTATTACTCCTACCTAAATATATCACCCTTATTGCTCCTGTTGCGGCGTGCAACCCGATCCCACCTGTCCACCCTTATCACTTATTGTTGCGGCGTGCAACCCGCTCCCACCAGACATATCATATCAATTTATTCATAAAGAATTTCACAATTCAGGCCAAGCTTTTCACAATACTGTTATTTCCACAATTTCAAACAGAAAATCATATAGCTCGTAAGCTTTAACCAATATAATTTCACAATAAAAATAACATATAAGTAAACACCGTAATTGTCAATCCTGCTCAGTCTTTTTTTATACTATGACAAACTCAAGAGAACACCAACATTTTAACACACGTACAACAACAATTGGAAATAACTCAATGAAACCCAATAACCACGTGAACCTCAACAATTACAAAATAATTAGACTGCATTTCTCACAACTTCCTCACTATTATCAAAACGAAACCAACAGGAACGTCAATATATATATATATATATATATATATATATATATATATATATATATATATATATATATATATATATATATATATAT
>ML245589.1:0-38931 GCA_005239495.1 Nicotiana undulata
GATTAATATCAATGGATCCTTTATCAGTCATTCATTGAATGATAAATAACTACAAGTGACGGGATTGAAGATTTCTTTTCTACAATAAGCCTACGAGATGAATTGGACCTCAGCCCGAAGAGCACTTCCCTGGCGGAGAGATTGAAAGAACGGAACTCCAGCGCACTGATTGAGCTAGCTAGAAGCAGGAACTCCTATTTATTTAAGTAAGGCCAGCTGTAAACAAAGAAAACAAGAGATTCGTGGTTGTACCGATACCAGTTGACAGCAATTGGCCAGTTTCCTACAGTTGACCGATTGATCCATAAGAGCGGTAAGAGGATGATATTTACAAGGACGGGAAGCGGTATCGAACAAGAAGAGCTGGAAGCGAAGCACCCTTTGAAAAGCTTCTATCTGACAGGAGGAAGTACTCAACTAGTGAATGAAAGGAAAGATGACGCCCAGGTGAAGTCAACTTATTCAAGAGTCCTCTTTAATTCAGGTAACTAATTAAGCGCATCTATCTACCAGCAAAGACAGGTTAGAATGGTAATCTATGCTAGGAGTGCCCCTTACCTTAAACCTTAAGTAGCTCACTGAAGGAAGTGTGAAAGTAAGCAAGCAAAGTCTCAACCCGAAATCAATAGCCCGCAAGAAATAGAAAGGAAAAAGCCCATCTCTTTCCAGTAGTATGTAGCTTTACTTCCTTGAACTTCTATGGAGGGCTTAGTTTGCGCAGTTGAGTGGCGCTTGTTGAATACCTCTCGTAGGCCTGATCTCAACAATTACATATATAAATGGAAGTAAGTCGCTTTTAAGACGCACGACTAGAAGAAAGAGATCTTTCTATTGATAGGAACGGAACTTCTTAGAAAAGCTGCGAAGACGGGACTAGTTTCAAGCAGAATCCGAATAAAGAAAAAGGCAGGGTCGGAGCAGACGTCAGTAAGTGAAAGAAAAAGGAAGCTTTTACAGCTATATAAAATGAAAAGTAATCACCTTTAAGAATATTAAATAATATTGTAGAATAAGAGGGAAAGTACAAGTAGAAAGAANACACCGCAAGTATGAGGGGACATTCCCCATCATAGAGAAAGTAGGACAAGTTGCCTAAAAACTTCAGCTTCTTTCCAAGCTAAAGATCCACCCTGTCTTCCATGTGGGGTGTCTAAAGACATACCATCCAGACATGGAAGACCCTACAAGAGGCGTTCCCAAGAGGCCACCGGAAAGGATGACGACTTCCTTGTCGAAGGAAGTGGAATATGTGATGGCGGAACGCAAAGTTAATCGACGTGGTGTCCCAGCTTAAACTTTTGAATTGACCAAGCAAAAATATCATTCTTTTAGATCCGAACTAAGCCTTGGTAATTCGGAATTTTTTTTTTCGAATTTAGGGTTTATTCATTCGGACTATCAAGATCGACTAAATGAGAGTGTGGCTGACATGGTAAAAGAACAAATCAGCCACACTTTTCTGGACCCCTTTTTAATATGGGGTCTCCCCCTCCAGCGGGATCAGAAAAGGTTGTATTAATGCTAGGGTAGGGGCAAATCGAAGGCCCATCGGGATTGGGCATGGACGAGCCTCGACTGGGCCAGCTAATCAACAGCGGTTACAGCATATTAAGAGGGCCCAGGCCTGTATGCTAGACCAGATTTACCAGCGGACAGTTGAAAAACGATACGACCCAGGACCAATTCTGGTTCTTCTTGAGGTACGGATTGTCAAAGACTATATGAAGAGATTACAAACCATAACCCTCAAATACTGCCTGACTCTAATAAAACACAGAATTCTGACATTTCAAGAAGACGATTCGGACGTATAAATGAGCTCACTTAATTACCTTCTCCTCTCAAGCTTTAACACTGTCTCAGGTTCCTCCTTATTCACTACAGGCAGCTCCGAGAGTTCACATGCCAATGGGCTTGTACGAAAGAACTGCTTTGAAACATTTTACAAAATCAAGAGACATAAGAACTTCATTTAACAAACACTTGTCATCAAACTTACAGTTAGAATGACACTGAATTTGTATGTCAATTAACATTTACCTCATCTTGGAGAGCTGAACTTGCCGAACCGCGATTTGCTGGATCTAACGCAAGAAGAACGTTTAGAAGCCTCCAAGAAGATAGAGGAAAATGCCTGAAAGCTTCCTTCTTATTAGACCTATAGGTATATGGTGGTCTAAAGGTAGTTGAAAGTTTTGTTTCCCTCCAGTAATCCTCCGTAGGCGTACCACAAAGCTTGAATATCTTGTGCAGCTGCTCCACCTAAAGAATTTTTCGACAATTATAGCAACCTTTAGGATATATATAATCAAATGACAATTGATGAGAAACATTGAAGTTTTCTTTTTCTAAGTTAGGGTAGTACCTCTGTGCGACCGGGCAGAATAGGTCTGCCCACAAACATTTCAGCCATGAGGCAGCCAGCACTCCATAGATCAATACCTGTTCCATAGTCTGTAGCACCTAATAGTAGTTCTGGAGCTCTGTACCAAAGTGTGACAACTCGACTAGTAAGACAACGCTTTTCTTCAGGATTGAAGTAGTTTGCAAGTCCAAAATCTGCAATTTTTAGCATCCCATTTTTGTCAATCAACAAATTGGATCCCTTAATGTCTCGATGCAAAATACCCCTCTCGTGGCAATGCTCCAGCCCCGCAAGCAGCTGCTGCATGTAACACTTTATCTGTACAAAGACAAATGCTTTTAAAATCAGCAATTGCAATGGCAAACATCAATTATTGAAAAGAATAGACTGAAATAACATACTGACCTGTGCTTCACTAAGTCTCATATCAGGCTGAGATATTATGCTGGTAAGATCAGTCTGCATATATTCGAAAACTATATAAAGACTATATTGCATTCTGGAGGTAGCCAGTCCTTCAAACTTTATGATATTAGGATGGTCCAATTTCTGCAATATCATAATCTCTCGAGCCATGAACTTTATACTCTCCGGTTCTGAGGTATCAAATCGGACTTTCTTTAAGGCAACAATCTTCCCTGTATCCCTATCTCGCGCTTTATACACGTTGCTATAAGTACCTGAACCTACCTAAAATATCAAAATTACCTTGCATCAAATTAATTTTCAACACTCAGCTTTGTTCTTTACCATTGCATCCAAAACATTCTCGAAACAATAATATAGCACAAACTTGGTCTAATTTAGCTAGCGTTTGGCCATAGATTTCTAAATTTGTTTTGAAAAAACTGATTTGGGTGAAGTTTGGTTTGAAGATGAAAACGTGTTTGGACGTCAGTTTTCAAAACATATTTCCCAAATTTATTTTGGAAAAAACATGAAATATGACTTATACCTACAAGTTATAAAAACTATGACAAATACCCAACAATATCATTATCAATAACATCTATTATATAATATCGCAAATCATAGTCCTAAACATAAATAAATTTGATACAAAATTATCATTTTTGTAATGAACTACATGATACACTATCATATGACCGAGAAGACGAAGTAACATTATATTGTTACAAAATAATAAATGGTGGGCTCTTTTATAAAATACAAAAGTTTGGAGAAATTTTAAAAAGTGTCATAGTGATATTTTGGCCCAAAACCAGCTATTGAGCTTGTTTTAGGATTTGGAATTTTGCCAAAATGTAGGGAAAATCTATGACCAAACATGTGTTTGCCAAATAAAACCCAAATTTGTTTTAGTAAAATCTATGGCCAAACGGATCGTTAAGCCTAATATTTCTTAATTACTCAAGAATATTCATTGGAAATGTCTAGTGTCAATTAAAGGAAGGGACAGAACAAAGAAGCAGAAGGCTAGAGTTATATATAACTTTAAGAGTGGAAGTTCAATGCACTAACAGTGTAAATTTGCTTACACTAACTTAACCAGTTATAGCATGTTATTACTCTATTTTTCAGGTTGCCATACGGAGAGTAACCAGTTGTTGTTGGTCAACTTAACATGACAATGCACATAATTCCACTGGTAAAATGGATAAGAAAGAAGAAACAAACCTTGTCAATTTTGTCATAAGAATCAGCACTTTTTGGGACTAAACCAGCCAAAGCTTTTCTTGGAATATTATCAACTAGCCATTTTGGCCATCCATCTATTAACTCTTCTTCATCAGTTGTTGTCTTTCTACTTTTCCTTGCAACATCATCACTGGTCTCATTAGTTTGTTTCTTTCCCTCACTCGTCGCCAAATTCCTTTCATGGATAATATGATCTCTATAAGTATCACCATAACCAGCAGCATTTTTCTTCTCCCTTTGCTCATGAGGCCTCTGTCCAGTGGACCTTCTCGGTCTAACATTTTGATCACCTCTAGCAACATATCCATTTTCCAACTTCAACTTTTCTAATCCCCGAGGTGGCGAATGCATTGAAGGTTTTGCTTGAGCACACCCCATAAGCTGCAATAATATTTTTTTTTTTTCAAGTTTCTCAAATAGTTGTAAGTATCTTAAAGATCATGAATTCTTGATCAAAGCCAACAAACGAAGACATTTGGAGAACAAAGAAGAAAAACACTGCAGGCTGAGTAAAAACTAGGAGAAAATCTTGAGAAATATAGGAAAGTTGATGACAGTGACAAGAAAGCCGGCAGGCCGGCCATTTTCAGAATAACGTTAATGTGTCTTAATATTTTTGTTGTGTATTAATTTTAGCTTATTGGAATAAAATGAGTTAACCACGTGTTAAATAGGTTATTAATGTCCTTTGTTTTGCCATCTGAATTTAAGTTATATACACTTACAGCGTAAATATATTTTACTCTATCACTACAGTTCATACTTTTATGACGAATAATGTATCTATGTTTTTCAGGTTATTATTCGGTACTAGTTATACGAAAAAAGGCTTATAGTTTAGTGTTATATGCAATTAATTTCGATTGGCTAATTTTGTATTTTGCCCATATATTCTCCGATCTCCCATGTAATGAAATTAAAACTAAAAAGAAAATCAGTACTAATTACAAATATTTTTTGTACTATCAGTGCATAAAACTTAGAGTATTCATAGGTATATATTGTTTTCCTTTTACTTTTCTTCCCTTCTCACTTTCAATTAATAAGAACTTATATTATAGAAGTTTCATAACACTGCAATTATACCATTTTTTTCAAGTAGAGAAAGAACATTTTGATAAGGAAAGGTAAGATTTAGCGTGACCTGTGTGTCGTCTTCCTTTTCGTGTTAGTACTAAGAGGCAAAATTAATCATAGTAAATCATGATACGACGCCACAGCTATTTTATTGCTGTCGCAAATGGTTGCTAGTAATTTGAGCTATTGATTAGCAGTTACTGCCAAAAAACTTGTTGTTTTGAACAAGAACATATTTACTATATTACGTACGCAACTACGTAACTGAAAAACTTCTAGAATTATTTTTCTAATTAAAAAATAGGAAAACATTAATTGACGTTGGTTGACTTTCTACGAATTGTATTGTTTATTTGTAAATTTTGATTCCGGGAAGAAAAAAAAAATCAAACTGTTTTTTGTAATAGACGCCTCCTAGTTTTGACAGTTCTTTAGAAACCTTTTATTAATCTTTTCAATTTTTTTGTTTTTAAATAGGGTTGAGGCACTTGTCGAACTAAATTTTGAGAACAGATAGAAATTTCTTATAAATAACGACCATCCAGATACGTTAACTTCTTTGGGAACATTTCTAGAAAAAATATGTTCTAAAGGGATTTTTTGGATAACTAGTAAATTTATCATAAATATTAAGCATTCACTTTGTTAATATAAAAATTAACCCAATGTTTGAACCTTATACGGTTTTGCATAATTGAGGTGTGGAAATAAGAAATTAGTTGCTAATTAGTTAGTAGTTATAGTTGCTAATTAGTTAGTTGGACTAAAGTGTAAATAGAAAAACTAAGAGGTATAACAAGAATGATTACCAACTTAGTCGATAAAAAGGACTAACTCGGTTATCATTGTGCATAACAGAAAATGAACTTCTGCTCTTTCTTCTCTCTGAATTCAATACTACAGATCGAAGTTTATTGTGCATGTGTGAATCGTGTAGATGGGTGCTCAATTAGTGCAAATTGACATGGAATCAGAGCGGAAATCGATCGATTTGAGTTGTTCTTCGCCTTCAATTTGAGAACTTAGCTGAGTTCGAAGCTCGCATAGGTACGATAATGGCGGGCTATGAAATTGGACAGCTTCCTCACAATCATCCACTATACCTTAAGGATTCAGATTTGCCCGAAACAATGTTGATAGCTCTCAAACTCACAGGGCCAAAAAATTATGACATGTGGGGTAGATCTATGAGAGTAGCTCTCCTAGTGAAGAACAAGTTATGGTTTGTGGATGAAACTTGTCTCAAAGCTTCATACAGAGGAGAATTAGCGTCGCAATGAGAAAGGTGTAATGGAATGGTTGTCTCATGGCTTAGTAGCACTGTAGCGGCAGAGTTGGTGCCAAGCATCATGTATGCATCAAGTGCGAGAAAAATCTGGGACGAGTTCAAAGAAAGGTTTCACAAAGATGATCTGGCCAGAATCTATCAAATATATGCTGACATTGCAACCCTAAAGCAAGGTACAAAATTTGTGACCTCTTACTTCTCAAAATTGAAAGACTCGTGGAATAAATTAGACATCCTAGCACCATTGCCCTCGTGTGGTTGTGAAGAATCATGCCCATACGTAGATCATTTAGTGAGACAAAGGCTACTACATTTCTTAATTGGGCTAAATGAGAGCTATAGCCCTGTGAGAAGTGCACTGTTGTTAAAAAGGCCAGTCCTTACTGTGAACCAAGCCGATGCAGTTGTTGTGCAGGAGGAGAGTTAGAGGGAATTAGGAGTAGTTGACACAAAGTGGGAGCCAATAACTATGTTAGGAGGAAAAGGAAATCAGTTTCTGAAGGGGAAGAAGACAAGACTTGTCAGTGAACATTGTGGGTACAAAGGGAATTTAAAGGAAACTGCTGCAAGATCATTGGGTACCCAACAAACTTTAAGAGTAAGAAGAAAGGCCAATTTTCTACCAAATCTTGTGCTAACAATGTCAATGGAGAAAAGGAAGTTGCAATGAACAATCAGCCACAAGGGAACTATATGACTGAGGATCCATACAAGCACCTAGTAAGTCTGTTAACAAAGTCGTCAATGCAAGGAAGTTCCAACAACACAGTAGACTCAACAAAGATGACAGGTATAAAGTCGCTTTTATCTAATGCACGATCGCATGATTAGATAGTAGATTCAGGAGCGTCACACCATATCACCTTTTGCAAGGAAGTTTTAGAAACATTAAAGAGAGTCAATAGAGGAAACAGTAGTGGAGTTCAAATACCTACGGGAGGAAGATTAGAAATAGTACACACAGGAGATGCAACAATACTACGAGGGAATAATATTAGGAATGTCTTACATGTGCCTGACTTTAAGTTCAATCTCATTTCGATATCCAAGATGACCAGAGATTTATGTTGTTCAGCCTGCTTCTACCCTGATTTTTGTGTGTTTCAGGGACTTTGCAATGGCAGAGTAATGGGGATTGGTAGAGAAGATGAAGGGTTGTACATAATTGGAAGTGGAGATGAGGAAATAGTAGTTGATCAGTCAATAAGAAATAAATGTAGCATTATGACATCAAAGAATGGGACATGCATCCATAGGCTCCTTACAATGCTTGCCAGATTTGAACAATAAAGTAAATCAAAATATGCAAAAGAACTGTGAGATTTGTACATTAGCCAAGCAGAGTATACTGAAGTTTTCCTATTAGTAGTCATCAATCTGATTGCATTTTCCAACTTGTGCACATTAATGTGTGGGACCATACAAAGTAGCTACTTATGACAAGAGGCATTACTTTGTAACCATAGTAGATGACTATAGTAGGTATACTTGTGTCTGTTTGTTACAATCAAAATATGAAGTAATAGTAGTATTAAAGTATTTCCTTTCTCTTGTGAAGAATCGGTTTAATACTATTGTTAAAGTGCTAAAATTTGACAATGGTATAGAATTCTTAATAAAAAATGCAATGAGTTGTTGTCATCCTTGGGTGTAGTACACCAAAGTAGTTGTTCTTATACTCCATGCCAAAATGGAGTGATAGAGAGGAAAAATAGACACATATTGGAGGTGACAAGAGCATTGAAATTTCAAAGCTATATACCCACTAAATTTTGGGGAGATTGTGTCAAAACTGTAATTTATTTAATCAATAAGTTTCCCATAACAGTGCTGAGTGGAAAGTCTCCATATGAAAAGCTCTATGGGAAACAACCTAAAATAGATCATCTCAGAGTATTTGGGTTTCTTTGTTATGCCAGCACACTGCCAAGAGGGGACAAATTTGCAGCCAGGGCAATGAAATCAGTATTCATTGGATATTCAAAGGTGAAGAAGAGATATAGACTGTATTATTTGGAATCCAATAGATTTTTTGTAAGTAGTGATGTGAGCTTTAGGGAGGATATATTTCCTTTCAAGGCAGTACCCAGTCAACTTGAGAATATGTTCATTCCAGATATTGATTGCTCAACAGTTGCTAGGAATCAGCCTACTTTAGCAGAAGAATCAGATGATGATCTGGGACAGCCTCTCTGGATACAAATGACCAAATTCACAACACTGAAGCAGATGATTCCAGCACCTCTGTAGCATTAGATATGCCACTAGATGAGGCAGTAAATGACATAGAGGAAATCGAGTCAAGAGAAAGAAGTGAACAAGATCCTCTACAACAACAGGAACATGAAGAGACTACACTTGAATAAATGCCATCAGTTGTGCCCCAGCCTACTGGGAGCATAAGTCGACAAGAACAACAAAACCAGCAGTATGGCTCAAAGATTATGTGACTTCATGTAAACCAAAAGGAACTAGCCTCTATCCAGTTTCCAATTATGTGAGCTATGATCACTTATCATAACGATATCAATGTTATCTTGGGTCATTCTCATCTCAGATTGAACCAAAGTCTTTTCAGGAAGCTTCTCAAGATAACATGTGGATAGAAGCAACGAAGCAAGAGATTCTGGCACTTGAAGAAAACAAGACTTGAGAAATAGTGGACCTGCCTCCAGGAAAGCAAACTATTGGCTCAAAGTAGGTGTACAAGATCAAACACAAAGCCAATGGTGAAGTAGATAGGTTCAAAGGCAGGCTTGTTGCCAAAGGATATACGCAACAGGAGGGGTTAGATTACCATGTAACATTTTCACCTGTTGCCAAGATGGTAACAGTAAGAACTGTGATAAATCTAGCAGTCTCTAAAGGATGGGATTTGTATCAAATGGATGTAAACAATGCCTTCTTACAAGGTGATTTGTATGAGGAGATTTACATGGACTTTCCTTAGGGATTCCATAGGCAGGGGAAGTATAAAGTTTGCAGACTACTTAAGTCTATTTATGGTCTCAAACATGCATCGAGACAGTGGAACATAAAATTGACTGATGCACTGATAGGTGAAGAAAAATGCAGAACTGGTGATCATCTTGTATATGTAGATGATCTGTTGATTACTGGAAGCAACAACACATTGGTGGAAGAAGCAAAATCAACCCTACACAAACATTTCAAGTTGAAAGATCTAGGTGAACTTAGATACTTCCTGGGAATTGAGCTCATGAAGTCAGAAATATGAGTCATACCTAATCAAAGTAAGTATGCTCTTCAATTGATTTCAGAATTAGGGTTAAGTGGGGTTAAACCAACTAGCTTACCATTGGAACAAAATCAAAAGTTGACAACTGTTGAATATGATAAACGTACAGGGACTAAAGGAGATGAGGAGTTGCAAGACATTGTAAGCTATCAGAAACTAATAGGGAAACTCATTTACCTCACTATTATCAGACTAGACATATGTTTTGCAGTTCAAGTTCTAAGTGAATTCATGCAGCATCCAAAGCAATCACATATAGATGATGCACTGAGAGTTGTGAGGTACATTAAAGGTTCACCAGGAAAAGGGATATTATTGAAGAAAGGATCATTAAAAGATGCTACAGCCTATTGTGAGGCAGACTGGGGCAGCTTCCCCAAACACAAGAAGGTTTGTAACTGGATATGTGATAAAACTAGGAGACTCATTGATCTCCTGGAAATCCATGAAACAACCAACTATGAGTAGGAGTTCTGCTGAGGCAGAATATAGAAGCATGGCAGCAGTAACTTCAGAATTAGTATGGTTGGTAGGATTACTGAAGGAGCTGGGCAAAACTGTGAAGGAACCGGTAATACTACATTATGACAGCAAAGCAGCTATGCAAATAGCAGCTAATCTAGTTTATCATGAGAGAATGAAGCATATAGAGATTGACTGCCGTTTTGTGAGAGAAAAAATTAAGGATGGTTTGATTACACTTCAGTACATTTCTACTAAAGAACAACTCGCAAATGTGATGCCCAAAGGACTAGGAGCTGAGCAGCACAGAATCTTGATATCCAAGCTAGGAGTGTTCAATGTCTTTCACCTTCCAACTTGAGGGGGAGTGTGGAAATCAGAAATTAGTTGCTAATTAGTTAGCAGTTATAGTTGCTAATTAGTTAGTTGGACTAAAGCATAATTAGAAAAACCAAGAGGTGTAACAAGAATGATAACTAACTTAGTCTATAAAAAGGACTAAGTCGGTTATCACTGTGCATAGCAGAAAATGAGCTTCTGCTCTCTTCTCTTCTCTCTTCTTCTTCTCTCTGAATCAATACTACATATCGATGTTCACTGTGCATGGGTGAATCGTGTAGTGTGCTCAATTAGTGCAAATTGACAAGAAGTGTCAATTAAATCTCTTTCAACAAAACACGGTGTCCTTACAAGTAAATAAAGTAATAGGAAAACAATTAATTACTGTAAATAATTTCTGTTGATCACGGTACCATAGTATGGTCAAATAGCATAACCATTTAATTTTATACAAATAGAATGCACAACCACAAATATAATTCTTCTATAATAGTTAACACTCCGAAATATTCTTCAAAAGTAAATTTGATTTTGGTAAAAAATCAATTTGTTAAGTTATTAGATATTATTAACTCAAAAGTATTACTAGCAACTATTAAAAACTAGTTGATTGTATAAAACAGGAAGCGTCTGATCATATGGGAGTGAGATTAATAGTTTGAACACAAAAGGGTTTGGATTTATTTTGGTTTGTTTAGTAAATTCTTTTTGGTGAGTGTTTGGACTTTTGGAAGAATTAATTATGTTTGAATTTGTTTTGGAAGATTTATTTTTGGTGTTGCTTTGTGAAAGAAGCACACTAAGCTAATGCCCAAAATTCTTTTCAACTTTCCCATGATCATACGAATAGTCTAAAAGATATTTTTTCAAAGTAATATTTTTCCATGAAAGATGTATTACTATACAAAACATATTTCTGAGTACCAAAAGCACTCCATGAGTTAAACCCAATAAACATATATTGATGCTTAACTTTCATGTTCTTTCAAAAGAAGGAGTGTGTAAATCATACTATCTTGATTTGTGTAGAATATTCGTCCTCGTACACTTGCATATTTGATAGAGAGAGAACTTACTTCCAATAGAGAGAAACTCCAACTTCTATCTAGAAAACCTTTATCACATTACCACTCTAATATACATTGCTCACTATATGAATGTCAACCTCACACACTGAGACAGAGATGTCTACAATCCCCCAAAGCCTCCAATTTTTGAAAACCAAAAATATACTCAATCTCCTAGTAATCCCCATCTTTCGTTCGAAGATAAACTACTAAGGGGAGAGGAAGGTAATGATATAAACATCAGTGCTACCTCCTCCATACTTGAAGTGTACCAATTTCATATGCAATTTGCACTCAAATGACAGAATTGACTACTAAGGAAAAAAGGGTCACTTTGTCCCAAGACGGTCGAATTTGCATGTATGAAATTCTCGGTAATCATTAAATTACAAGGAAAACGAATTCTCCATAAAATATTGGGAAAAAAAGTCCAAGAACTGTGGAAAGTGAAAGAAAACTTCCCCTTAATTGACCTAGGGGCAGATTATTACATAGCAAAATTCCAGAAATAGGAAAATATGACATCGACTCTACAAAATGGATCTTGGTTCATTTTTGGTCATTTCCTCTCATGCCAAAGGTGGGAGTAAAACTTTGTGGCTTCTGAAGCAAAACAAACTCACACTGCTGTATGGCTTCTTCTCCCCCACCTACCTACTGAATTCTATGATGGATTTATTCTCCAAAAAATTGGAAATTCAACAGGTAGACTAATAAAAATTGATGCAGCCACGTCAACTACACTAAGAGGGTGTTACGCTAGATTATGTGTGGAACTTCCATTGGATCAACCAGTTGCAAAATTTATCATCATTGAAGACCATAAACAACTAATTGAATATGAAGGAGACAATTTTCTACGTAAATCGTGTTAAATATTGGGTCACAGTGCACCCCATTGCCCAACCCCAATAACTACGCTGCCTGACATGGCCAACAAAAGGAAGGCAAAATTTAACCAGCAAGATGTTCAACAGTCACATGCTCATAAGGACGAGGGGGGCTGACTAACAGTGACGTTTCAAAAAACAAGAAGATTGCAGGGAAAGAAATCAATCGCAGGCAAAGAAGCTACTAAATAGTTAGGTATTAACGTCAAATTTTTTAGTGCCACCACATATAAGTGTTGAGCTATGTACAACAATTACTTGGCACTAAGTAGTTAACCATATTTAGTTAATCATGGTTAGTTAGTTAGTTGTTAATAGTGTTAACTAACTTAAGTTTGGTTAGTTAGTTACAATTACTGTACATATACATGTATTTGCACATTTTTTCATTTTCTAACAATGAAATTAGAGCTTTCCTCCTACAGACTTCATTTCTCTCTCAATTCTGTTTCTTCTTCTTCATTTAAGTCAAACTCGAGTTGCTCAATTCACCAATTCACAGGAAATTAACATGGTATCAAAGCCTAGTTGAGTAAATCTAGGGATCTTCTTCAACGACAGTAGAAGATCGAGAGATTACTCAGGTATTTTTTGGTGAATTTGAGTTTTTTGTTATTTTTGACCTAGATCTCATGGCGACGGAAGATACGGTTGCACAGAATGTAAATGTGATAGATCACAATCATCCCTTGTATTTTCATGCATCTGATACTCCGAGTTCTCTTTCGATCGGGATGCCTCTGATCGAAATGGAGAATTATTCTCTGTGGCGACAAGGTATGGAAGTTTCATTGCTCACTAGGAATAAGCTCAGATTTATAGAAGGAACAATTACTAGAGATACTTATGGTCAGAATTTTGTTAATCACTGGGATCGCTGTAACGCTATGGTTAAATCGTGGATAATGAATAATGTCAGTAGAGATTTATTAAGTGGAGTGTTGTCTCGTTCTAGTGCTCATGCAATTTGGGGGGATTTGCGAGAACGATTTGATAAAGTGACAGCTTCTCGTATGTTTTACCTGCATAAGGCAATTTTCACATTGACACAAGGTACTTCTTCTATTTCTGTGTATTATTCCCAATTGAAGGATCTCTGGGATGAATATGATTCATTGATGCCGCCTCCTTCATGTGATTGTGAAAAATCCAAGGAGTATGCTAATCACATTCAATATCAACGTCTATTACAGTTTCTTATGGGCCTTAATGATGGATATAGTCAAGCACGTAGTCAAATTTTGATGAAATCTCATATTTCCAATGTTAATCAAGCATATGCGATGTTGCTTCAAGATGAGAGTCAAAGGTTAGTAGCAGGAGGACACTGTGTATTGGTTGAAAACATGGAACCTACTGCATTGTTTACTGCTAAGCAGCATGGTCAGAAACAGGGGAAGAAGAACTATGGTTTAGAATGTGAGTATTGTCACATGAGAGGTCATTCTAAGGATAGTTGTTTCAAGATAGTGAGATGTGATTTTTGCAATATGAAAGGACATTTAAAGGAAAATTGTTATAAGATCATAGGGTATCCTTCAAATTTCAAGCCTAAGAGGAAAGTTGGTTTGCCAAGTGGAAATTTGGTTCAAACAAATGGCTATGTTGCTCCTGCTACTCGACATGTTGTTCCCATGTCTGCACCAGTTTTCACACAAGAACAGTACTCTCAGATTCTTAACTTGCTGAGTAAAACCTCAGTTAATGAGCCTAGTGCAAATATGGCAGGTATTCCCTTATCTGACTCTAATTCTAGTACTACTTGGATAGTAGACACAGGGGCTACTAACCATATGAAAGGTAATAAAAAATTGTTGGTTGATGCTACTAAAGTAGGAAATTCTGGGCAAGTTCAAATGCCTACATGGGATTCTGCTCAGATTACTCATATTGGGAATTGTCATTTAACAGGAGGTGATTTCATTAAGGATGTTCTATGTGTTCCAGCTTTTAAATTCAACCTACTATCAGTTTCGAAACTGACTAAAGCTCTACAGTGTTTTGTTAGCTTTTATCCTGATTTCTTCATCTTCCAGGACCTCTTCACTGGGAGGGTGAAAGGGATTGGTAGGAAAGAGGAAGAACTCTACATATTGAGACCAAAAGGCAATGTTGCATTCAAGGAGCATGTGAAGTCTTTAGCAGTCAAGGGAGTCACTGATTCAGAATTATGGCACAAGAGGATGGGACATGTACCTATGGTAGTTTTAAGAAAGATCTCTATTTTGAATAATAGCTGTAATAGCTTTACATTGGATCATTGTAGTGTGTGTCCATTGGCTAGACAAATTTGACTACATTTTCCTCATAGCATTAGTAGAGTTGTTGCACCTTTTGATTTGATTCACATGGATGTTTGGGGGCCTTAAAAAATTCCTACTTACAATGGTATGAACTATTTTCTCACTCTTGTGTATGATTTCTCTAGATGGACATGGGTTTTTATGATGCGTGTGAAGTCTGATGTATCAGTTTTGCTTAAGTCCTTCATAACTATGATTTTGAATCAATTTGAGAAGAAAATCAAGGTTTTTAGATCTGACAATGGGTCAGAATTCTTTAATAGCATTTGTGGTGATTTATTCAAGATGCATGGGATAGTTCATCAAATTTCCTGTCCTTATTCTCCTCAGCAGAATGGTGTAGTAGAAAGGAGACATAAACATATACTTGATACTGCTCGAGCAATAAAGTTTCAAGGATATTTGCCATCCAAGTTTTGGGGATGTTGTATAGAGGCTGCTGTCTACATAATCAATAGGGTACCATCTACTGTTTTGGGGAACAAATCTCCTTTTGAGATGTTATACAATAGGTGTCCTTCATTGTCTCACTTAAGGGTCATAGGATGCCTTTGTTATGCCACAACACTGCCTAAGCAGGACAAGTTCAGTCCTAGGGCCACTCCATCTGTATTACTTGGTTATGGCATATTACAAAAGGGGTATAAGCTGTATAATCTTGAGCATAGGACTGTTTTTATTAGCTGAGATGTTCTCTTCCATGAGAACATATTTCCTTTTCATTCTCAAGCTACTTCACTTGATACCCCCTTCCCAATTATATTTATTCTTTCTTCTGCCTCAGAAGATTATGCTCCCATTCCTTCCTCTACTCTAAACCAACCACCGGATATGGTCTCTCCTGCATCAAAAGTTTCTCCTATTAGGAACTCTTCTTCTTCTACACATTCTGTACCTTCTCCTTCATCTACTTTTCCTTCAGAACCATGTCAAACTGCTCTTTCAGAACCTCTTCCCAGGAAGTCTGGCAGAGTATCCAAACCACCTATTTGGTTAAAAGACTTTGTTGTTCCTGGCAAGACTAATGCAGCCTGTCTTTATCCCCTTTCCAATGTTGTGAGCTATGATAATTTGTCTCCAAGATACCAAGGTTTTCTTACCAAATTTTCTGCTGATGTTGAACCTAAGACATATGCACAGTCTGTTAAGTATCCTAAATGGATTGAGGCCATGCAGGCTGAGTTACATGCTTTGGAGGCTAATAATACGTAGGAAGTGGTCCCTTTGCCTGCTGGAAAAAGAGCTATTGGTTGTAGGTGGGTTTACAAGATTAAGTATAAAGATACTGGTGAGATTGAGAGGTTCAAAGCAAGATTGGTTGCAAAGGGGTACAGTCAGCAAAAGGGCTTAGATTACCAGGAGACTTTTTCACCAGTGGTTAAAATGGTGACTGTTAGGTGTGTTTTAGCTATTGCTTCTACCAAGCATTGGTCAATCCATCAAATGGATGTTTATAATGCTTTTTCGCAAGGAGATATGGATGAGGAGGTGTATATGTCTTTACCACAAGGTTTTTCTGATTCTAAAGACTCCCAGCATGTGTGCAGATTGTTCAAGTCCTTGTATGGACTTAAACAAGCATCTAGGCAATGGAATTTGAAATTGACTTCTGCATTGGTGTCCTATGGCTTTGTTCAAAGTCATTTCGATTATTCACTATTCACTAGAGAGTTTCATGGGAAGTTTGTTATTGTGTTGGTCTATGTCGATGATTTATTGATTACTGGTGATGATTGTACTATGATTGTTGAAACTAAGGCATGTTTGCAATCTAGTTTCAAGATCAAAGATCTTGGTGAGCTGAGGTATTTTCTTGGGATAGAGTTTGCACGAAATAAGGATGATATTGTTATGCACCAAAGGAAGTATGCTCTTGAGTTGATCTCAGATATGGGTCTGGCTGGTGCTAAATCAGTTAGGGCTCCTTTGGAGTTTAACTTGAAACTGACTTGTTCTGAGTTTGATGCACATATAGGTGTGTCTGATGATCCTCTTCTTCCTGATCCTAGCACCTATCAGAGACTCTTAGGCATGCTGCTGTATTTGACAAATACTCGTCTAGATATTAGTTTTGCAGTTCAATGCTTGAGTCAGTTCATGCATTCCCCTAAGGTATCTCATATGGAATCTGCTACACGTCTGGTTCTTTACATCAAACAATCCCCTGGAGCTGGGATTCTTCTTTCTTCCAATTCTTCTTCTTCTCTCGCTGCTTATTGTGATGATGATTGGCCTTCATGTCCTAATACTCGAAGGTCTGTCACTGGTTATTTTGCCAAGTTTGGGAGCTCTCTCATTTCTTGGAAATCCAAGAAGCAAACCAGTATTTCTAGGAGTTCTGCTGAGGCAGAATATCGAAGTCTTGCCTCAACAGTTGCTGAGCTTGTGTGGTTGCTTGGACTGTTCAAAGAATTGCATGTCAATGTTTCTTTACCTATATCTTTGTTCTGTGACAGCAAGTCAGCCATACAAATTTCTGCTAATCCTGTGTTTCATGAACGTGCCAAGCACATCGACATTGATTATCATTTCATCCGGGAGAAGGTCAAGTAGGGCTTAGTTTGTCTTTAGTATTTGAGCTCCTCTGAGCAGCATGCTGATGTTCTTACTAAAGGACTCACTCAGATTCAACATCGTTATCTCATGTCCAAGCTAAGCATGATGAATCTCTTCATATCCTCTAGCTTGAGGGGGGGTGTTGAGCTATGTACAGCAATTACTTGGCACTAAGTAGTTAATCATGGTTAGTTAGTTAGTTGTTAATAATTGTTAACTAACTTAAGTTTGGTTAGTTAGTTACAATTACTGTACATATACATGTATTTGCACATTTTTTCATTTCCTAACAATGAAATTAGAGCTTTCCTCCTACAGACTTCATTTCTCTCTCAATTCTGTTTCTTCTTCTTCATTCAAGTCAAACTCGAGTTGCTCAATTCACCAATTCACAGGAAATTAACAATAAGTACATAAATACTCAAAAGATGAAATTTTTCAATAAAGATTCATCTTCCTTGATCACTAGACAAGGTAACAAGGCTCATACGTTAATGTCTAAAAGCACAAAGCCTTCAAAACCACCTGGATTTCATCTGGAAAATCGCTTTTCCATAATGAACAATGAGAACACTGGTTTTGCTAATACCTCCCTAAAATAATTCAATATTAGTTAATAAAAACTACATGCACGACAACATCGAGGAAAACAACATGTCTAATTATGAGGTCCCTAGTGTCGTAAGTAAATCACCATGCATGCACATTGTCTTCCTACTAATTCTACTACTATGGCAAACCAATCAGACCGCCTCATAAACAACCTTAACACTCCTCACAATAACAATTTTCTTAATCCTTCCTTAATCAGAGATAACACTTCAAATATTAACCAACACCTGTCAAAAACCCTTCCGCACACAAACCAAATGGCTGAAAGCCATAAACACGTAGCTAAGATTATGCATGCAAAATTTGTTGATATATATCACACACTAACCCACTCTAATTGCATGCACATGCATGCCATCATTCCTTACTCCTCAGGCTGTTCTAATTTAAATGATAACAATAGTACTAACAATTCCAAGTATCCCACTAAACCATCGGAGAATATATCGTCTCATCCAAATCCTCTGTCACCATTGTCCCTTAAACATGACAAACTTATGATAAGTAGGAATTTTGACCTCTTATTTGCTCTCTTTTACATGTATTTAAGGTAAAAAATATTTAAAGGTATTTCCGGATACTAATGAAATGTGCTTGCTTACAGGAATTGTTCAATATGAGCCAAAGGAATCAAAATCAACTCATAAAGGAGTCAAAAGTTGAACAAGAACCAAAATAGGACAAAGAGATCAACGTGCAGACCGCATGATTCTGTATGCAACCGCAAAAAAAGGTTCAGAGACTTCGCTTTGTGCAAATCAAGAAGTGCGGACGGCAAAAATATTGTGCGGCCGCAAAAGTTATTGTGCAATCGCGATTAATATTATGCGGTCTGCAAGAAATGAGATTCAGAGGCTTGGTATTTTGGAAACATAAAAGAGTGCAGACCACACCAATATTGTGCGGCCGCAAAAGCCATTGTGTGGCCGCATTCAATATTATGTGGTCCGCGCTGAACGAGAATCAGAGAGTTGGCAATTTGGGCAAAATGAATGAGTGTGGACCGCACCAATATTCTGCAGCTGCAGGATGTCAAGTGCGATCGCACACACAATTGTGCGATCCGTAAGAATGAAGGTTCATAGAGCTGTTTCAAGACCAAGGTCAAGGAAGTGCGGACTGCATCACTTTTATGCGACCGCATAATCATGAGCGCGGCCGCACTCAGAATTGTGCGGTCCGCAAAAGTCCAGCTCAAGCCAGATTCAAAGTTGAAGAACACGGACCGCACCACAATTATGCGGCCGCAGAAGCAAGTGTGCAGCCGCACTCAGAATTATGCGGCCGCACAACCTCCGTAGGAGCATTTTTGTCAGATATTTTCAGCTTAGTATAAATAGAATGTTTTGTTATTTTTAGGTTAAGTTATGTTTTAAGAGAGCACCTGAGACGTCTAGTTTTACTTCTTTTGGAAATTTTGTACTGGATTCATATCTAAACACTAGATTTTCATCCCATAATCTAATATTATGGATTCTATCTTTATTTCTTCTTTAACTTCTGCTATTTTCATGAGTAGCTAAACCCATAGCTAGGGTTCCCAACCCAAGTGTGGGTATTTAATGGGTATTTGATTTAGGGTTTGTTAGTGATTGTGTTAGTGATATTTAGCCTAGTTCTTGCTAGAACTCAAGAATTAATGGTTGCAAACATTGATTCATGTCTAAATGACTTAGTCTCTACTTGAGAAAGTAGGACTAAGTCTAGGAAAATTAGGTTAACAAGGAATTGGGGTGAACTCAAGGAATTGATAGCCCTAATTAAAGGGTTAAACCTAGAGATAGTAATACCCGACTTGAGCTAATATCACTTGATTTTATGAATACCCATTTGGACTTGAGAAAACTAAATTGGGAAAAATCACTCAAACTACCGAAATGTATAGAGTGATTACCCGTGTGTGATAGCTATATTATAATTCCAACTAATCAAGTTTTCCCTAGATTTTACAACCCCTTAGATAACCACCTAGATAGAAGTCACGACCCTAGTCCCTTTAAACACTTGAAAACCCCAAAACAAAAATATTGTCCTTAGTTTTATTAATTGCAATCATTAGAGTAAGAATAGAAGTAGAAGACCAAGCAAATTTGTGGAAGTGCAATTAGAGCTAAAACTCGCATCTCACTTAGATATAAACTTAATTCCAATTATAAACTCTATGTGGATTCGATCCCGGTCTTAGTTGGGTTATTATTGCATTGACTTCCTCGCTACTCAATAGTAGTGTGGGTTTGGACCCGATCAATCTACCACCACTTCCTCGACAACTTCAAAACCCTCCAATAATCTATGCTCAGCCTCCCATGCCCCAAGATCATCACCCACTATCCTGGATAGAACTAGGGTTAATGGGGAGGGGTCTCATGTTTAATGCCACAATCAATGGCCAGGAAAGTGTGATCCTAATTCAAAACTCACGTTACTTAGCCCAACTAGTGGCTGAAGGATTACACCTAACTATGAGCAACTACATAATACATGTGTGGGTGAACAACATTCTCCAACCCCTAGCACCATCAATGACCCCCAACCTAGTTCAGGAAATAAGAGCTCAATGGAACCTACCTCCCCACTTCAACCCTATTCCCATACTACCTCAAAACCTGGGTTTGGATCTACCCTTATTTCCACCAAAAACTCTAACTACACTCAAACCAATCTTGACGCAATGGGAAATCCCACAACCTCAAATGCAGCCACAGAATCCCAACATGCCAGTGCCCATGGAGTACATGAACCACAATCCCCCGGTGGTACCAAACGTAGGAAATTTAGTGGAAGAGTAAATGATCGAACAAATAAACTTAGTAGGAGAATCAGTGGTAGAAATGTCAAACATAGACGAGGTAAAAGTCTTTCTCTTCAAGGAAACTCAAGAGAAGAGGCATATTCTCGCATATCCCCGAAACCTTTACAAGTGTGCAATGGACATTCGTCCCCCACATGATCCAACTGTGTCCAACAGGGCAATGATCCTAGTCCCATCTCTAAGGAGGAACTCATCTCCTCCCAGGAGAATGATGAAAAATGGTCACCCACCACCACAAAATGTTAACATGATAAGTGCAACAAACTTCATTATTTGGAACATTAAGGGTGGAAATAATGACGACTTTAGGAGAAATTTTAGGGAGTTTATAGATCAACACAGGCCTTGCATGGTTACACTCCTTGAAAATAGAATGCATAACCATGTGACTCTTTTGAACAAGTTTGGGTATTCTGAGATGATCGAGATACCAGCAGAAGGCCAAGCAAGTGGTATGGTTATTCTCTGGGATCATGCTAAAGTAAATGTCCACAACTTTGTCTGTAGAAACCATGAGATACGTGCTACTATCGAGGTACTCCCTATTGGACTTACTTGGTTATTTTCTTCAATTTACGCTAGCACAAATTATGTTATTAGGGGTCAAATGTGAAAAACTATTAAAAACAAATCGGATAATTATAAAGGTCCTTGGTTAGTTGGGGATAATTTTAATGATATATTTAAAGCTAATGAGAAATTAGGGGGTAGGCCAATAAAATGTAGAAGGCTGCCCAACTTTGGTCTAGTTTAAATTACTGTAATTTAATTGATCTTGGTTACAAAGGTTGCAAATACACTTGGTCCAATCATAGATTCTCTATTAATAGCCTAATTATGGAACTCCTTGATAGAGTTTTGGTAATGATCAATGGATACAAATCTTTCTAGATGCTTTTATTACTCACCTACCAAAAACTCATTCAGACCACAGTCCTTTGCTTGTTAATCTCATTCCTAAACAAAGCTCCCAATACCCAAAACCGTTCCTGCTAGAACCTTTTTGGTGTAGGCACCCAGATTTTAAAAATGTTGTATCAAATGCTTGGTGTAATAATTCCTTCACCACGGCTACACCCATTTTTAGAGATAAAATTATTAATTGGAAAAAATCTATTTTTGGTTACATTTTTAAAAATAAAAGACGCACTCTAACAAGATTCAATAGCATCCAAAGGTCTCCTTCTTACCATACTAGTACCTTCCTACAAAATTTAGATACTTCCCTAAAAATTCATTATAATAGTATTCTAAAAATTGAGGAAGACTACTGGAAACTCTGATCTAGAATCCACTAATGAAGGCAATACTAATACAAAATTTTATCAAGTTATGACTACAAATAGGAAGAGAAAAAACAAAATTATTTTCTTTAAGGATGACAATAACAACTGGATTGATGACCTATTTGCCATCTTAAATTATACTTTTAACTACTTTAGAAATGTTTTTAGAACTTCACACATCACTAGCAACTGGAACAGTTTTAAAAATAATCCTAAAAGTTTCAAGAATATTAATCTCTCCTCCATTGATAACCCTATTACTGAATCTGAAATTACTAAAGCATGCTTTTCTTTTAAACTTTACAAAGCACCGGGCCCGGATGGCCTTCACTCTTTTTTCTTTCAAAAATATTGAAACTCAATAGGAAACGCAGTGATTAGCTTATGTCAAGGTGTTTTCAACAGTGGTAGCATTCCTGATCGGATAAATTGACACTCTCCTCCGCCTGATTCCCAAGATTTCCAATGTCAACCACTTAAAATTTTTTGGCATATAGGATTATGTAATACGATGTAATACGATCTGCAAGATCATTAATAAAATTATCACAAATCGTTTAAAACTTTTCCTAGACTCTTTAATCAGTCCCTATCAATCTAGTTTCCTGAAAAATAGATAGGCACATGACAATGTCATAATTATCCAAGAGTTTATCCTCAAAATGAATAAAAATTGTGGTAGAAAACAAAACATGATTCTAAAAATCGATCCTGAAAAGGCCTTTGACTGACTTGAATGATCCTTTTTTTATTGAGCCCTCACTTTTTTTAGATTCCCTCCAAATATCTGTAAGCTTATAATGAATTGACTTTCATCTAGTAGAATAGTTTTCCTTGTCAATGGCTCTAGAATAGGTGATCCTATGTCCCCATCTCTTTTCATTCTTTGTATGAAAATATTTTCACACTTATCAACCACAAAATAGATAATAGATGTTGGAATCCGGTTACTATAGGAAAAAATAATCACTAATTATCCCATCTATTTTTTGCAAATGATCTTACCCTAATGACACAAATTAACAAAAACTCAGTCACTACTATTAAGCAATGCCTGGATATATTTTGCAGCATATCAGGTCAAAGCATCAATAGGGCAAAATCAAAAATCATTATCTCAAAAAATTACCCTAAGAATACAACCTCTAATTTCTCCAACTTTTCTAATATTAATACTAGCTACTCCTTTGGTAAATATCTAGGTTCCTCTATTACAAATTCCAAACCAAAGGCCTTTGACTATCAATTCATTCTCGATAACATGCTAGCTAGATTGGCTACTTGAAAAATAAATTATCTGAATATTGCTGGCAGAAGCATTCTGGCTACCTCATGCCTTAATTCCCTCCCAAACCATATAATGCAATACACATTACTCTCCTCCAAGATTATTAAAAATATAGATAAAATCCAACGTAATTTCATCTAGGACACGCATACTACTTCCAAAAAACTTCACTTAATCAACTGGGGTACCTCACTAAACAAAAGAAGGATGGTGACTTATGTATCCACTCTGCGAAGAATAAAAACCTAGTCAACCTTGCCAATCTCTCTTGGCGACTTCTCAGAAATACTCAATCTCCTTGGGCAAAAACTATCCTAGGGCTTCATGGTTCAAGAAATAATGTTAAATCCTCCTCCTTCATTTGGTATAGCATTATTCAAGTTTGGAATATTTGGAACAACGGAATCACTTGGTTTCCATATAATTCCTCAAGTCTTAATGTCTGGAATAGTTAATTGATCTACAATACTCCTCCATTGCGCCATTGTATAAATGGGCCACTAACCCAAAAAGATCTAGGGACATCTGGCTAAATAATAAATTGGGACCTATATCAACTATCGATGATCCTTCCCCAAACTTTGATCAATAAAGTTTCTGCCATTAAACCTAGCCTAAACACTTGTGACACCTCGCTTAACACAAATGGGCTATTTACTAGTAAATCATGTTACAAACTAATCACTAGCCACTCTCCCACAGACAAAGACTTTAGTTGGATCTGGGACCTAAATTGTCCTAACAAATTAAAATACTTAGTCTGGAAATGCTATCATGAGAGACTACCCTCTAGAAGTTACTTAAATCACAATGGCATAAACATTGAACCTATTTGCACGTTTGTAAACTTAACAGCGAGATCATTAAACATATCTTCCTTGAGTACAAAGCTGTTAAGGAATTTTGGCTACTCTTAGGTCTGGACGCTTGTACGTGGAATAATAACACCAACTGGATCATTAATATTCATGACCTTAATAAAAACCTAAGAAATAGTGGATTTCTTTCTGTTTGCTATATGGAGCATTTGGATCAATAAAAATAATAACTTGTATAACAACACTACTAACAAAGTTTATTTAGAAAATGTCTACAAACAAGCTGAGGAATACAAGCCCTAACAGAGAAGGAATCCATTTTTCAGCAGAAGATCCCTATCACTGTTACATGGCTTAAACCATCATGTGACTGTGTCAAACTCAACATCGATGGCTCCTTTAAGGAAAACACATCCCTCTGCGGTTTCGCTGGCCTCTTTAAGGATAACTTGGGCCACTGGATACTCGGCTTCCAAGGATCGTGCACTGGCTTATCACCTCTGCATGCTGACCTGATGGCTCTAAAAGAAGGCATGCGTATTGCCCATGAACAAGGATATTCCTCCGTAGAAGTGGAAACTGACT
The DNA here is from genome assembly GCA_005239495.1 of Nicotiana undulata. NCBI lineage: Eukaryota > Viridiplantae > Streptophyta > Magnoliopsida > Solanales > Solanaceae > Nicotiana > Nicotiana undulata. The sequence continues at coordinate 24,667 of ML245589.1, forward strand.
CAACTGACGTCATTGTATAGACCATGGAAACACATTTTTTAATGATATTATTATTGCAAATCATTAATGATCCATGTGAAGGTTCAAACAATCCACCACAATTTCAGAGAAGCCAACAAGCCGGCTCACAAGCTGGCTAGAAGTTCTCTTCAGGAGATTAATGGCAGGGATCTTAAGATTATGTACTATCCTCCTCTTTTTTTAACTACTGCACTGTCTTCAGATCATGAAGCAACTGCTTACCTAGTTAAATATCTTAGTAAGGATGTTTGCACTAAGCTTGCATCATTTGGAAATCAAAATCTCCTAAGTGATATATCTAAGCTTTGTAATAGCGAAGTAGGAAATGTCCACTCGGACATAGTTTATGATGTAAACTCTATTCAATAATTTCTATATGCATATAGATCCCTGTTTATTAAAAAAATAAAAAATAAAAGAGTCATACTATACTGCAATCAAGGGGCTTAAACAAATAAAATTAAAAATTCAAGTGAGGAAATTAAAAGAAGCAATTGGAAATTTTTACATGAAATTACATAGGAGATTATCTTATGGCATTTTCTGATATGGAGGAACCTCATTCCAAGTCTACTATCCCAAAATTTGAGAGGAGAATCTTAACTTGATCGACAAAGTCAGAACCAGTGGCATATTCTGTTAACATCCCAACAGCAAAACCAAACATCGCCCATCTGTTCAACCAACATATATCAGTACAAGTTACCACTTATAATGTCAACTGAACAAGAATCCAAGAGTCATATCAAAGTAAAAACATAGTTTGTCAAATTACTGTCGGATAAGAAACTATGTTCAAAGCTATATACAATAATCAGTTCATAATGCTCATCCATTTATACGTCTTATACCCTTTTCACCGCCTCTAAGCAATTGATAATAAACGACGCCAAAAGGAAGTGCTACCACAAAGTTGTTTTAGAAAGTCAGCTACATACTTTCAATCTGTCATGAGTATAGTTGGATGACAATCTTTATGCCTCGTCATTAGATAAGGAGAGGAGAGAATACTAATGCTTGATGCAACATAAACCAAGATTTGCTGTCCAACTTCTAAGTGAGAAGAAGTCTTTTATAGCCTAATTATATTTTGCTCTCCTGGTATCTCTTCAAGTATCTAAGTCTAAAACTGTTAAACATCAGAGTTATTGTTAATCGATCACCATACACATAAAAGTCACTCGGTGTTCTGGTATTAGAGCTGCTATTCCATAAGGGGAAATGCAGTGGTTTTTGTCACAGCAGACTTAAGTCTTTAAGTTATATTTCGAAATCCAACCAGCTTGGCTGCATGCACGGTTGTACATTATATTGAGCAAACACACCTGTTTCGTCACTTCAGAATGTCCATTGTCTAAACTGGTTAAGAAATATAACCCACCTTTAAGAAAATCAAATCCCGAAGAACCGAGGAATACACGTCTTAAAAAGCACATCAACTATACGCATGTAATGATGATCTTACTGAGCCAGCCAAGATGAGCTGTATAGTTTATGTCAAGGTTTCACACTTGTCCATAAGCAACAACCCTATGCAGCAGTAAGCAGGAAACTAAAGTCACTCGCGGAAATGGTGGAAGTCCTAGAAGCTTCCTTTTGAAAGGAGTGTTCAAGAAGATTCAGTTGCATGTGTTTCTGCCAGGGGAAGGCAAGTATATTCTATGACCAAATGTCTCTTCAACGGATTAAATGATAATCAAGTCTAACGCTCTCAAGGACAAAACCTTAACTAGACTCTGTACGATGGAATAGAAATCTTTGGTTTGACAGATCTTCTTCATCTAATCCAACTTAAACCAATACACCAAGTCCTGCTTGTTAATGCCAATTCTCTTGAACAACTTAGACCAATGCCAAAATCTGCCATATGTGCTTGATCCTACATATACTATCATGTAAACTTCTAGACACTACTAAAATATGAATTATTGATATAGGTTATGAAAAGGTGATGCAGCTAACTTAGAAGTGATTCCAATTGAATCTAGTTCTAGCTGGATTCTGTTTTGTTGCTCCTTCTAATTATTGAAATGAGAATGTTGAGGTGGATGTGCGGGCACAGTAGGATGGATAAGATTAGGAATGATGATATTCGGGAGATGGTGCGTGTGGCTCCCATTGATGACAAGATGCGAGAAACGAGACTCAGATGGTTCAGGCATGTACAGAACAGAAGCCCAGATGCTCCGGTAAGGAGGTGTGAGTGGCTAGGGGTGGAGGGCACGAGAAGAGATAGAGGGCGGCTAAGAAGTATGTGGAGAGGTGATCAGGCAGGACATGGCGAGACTTCAGATTTCCGAAGACATGACACTTGATAGGAAGATGTGAAGGTCGAGTATTAGGGTTGTAGGTTAGGAGATAGTTGAGTCTTGCCTTACTTCGTACTTGTGACACTAGTCTAGTAGGAGCTAGTGGCAATGTTATTCTTACTATTTCGTTTTTCATAGTGCCAGGCCTATTTACTAGCTATCGCTTTTGCTTTGCATCTCTTCTGGATTTCATGTTGTTTCCATTTTTCCTATCATTTCTGTGGTGGTACTGATGTTGTCTCCTTTTGTCTTTTTGTCTTCTTGAGCTGAGGGTCTTTCGGAAACAGGCTCTCTACTCCTTCGAAGTGGAATTTTATTGGGTTGTTGTTGTTTTTGTTGTTGTAAGTTTCTTTGGTAGTTGACCTCCTTAGTCCAAGTAGATAAGGCAATTGATTTTTTGAGAATCAATTAAGAGTCTATAATACCAAATTATCAGGAAAAGAACTCTTCTCACTCCAGCTTGGTTTCATACTTCAAACCCATCTCAAGATGTTGGGCAAAACCAACACTACACCTAGTATAATGTTCTAGCAATTCCTATATGGAATCTTCAATACAGACATTCTCATTTCCAAGTTTTACTTCCAAAACAGCATGATATATACGCTCAATAACATTCACACTTGATCAAAGCACTACAAATACAAAATTTGCTTAATTTACAACAAAGTATCAAAAGGGTTATTCATATTTGGATAACCAAGTCCTATGAGTGAACATTAATTTCCAAATTGATTCTCTTTTTTCCTCTCTACACACAGTGGCACTCTTCTCAAAACGGAATAATCCAAATAATTAAGAAATGGCAGAAAAGAAAAACCAACAATTCTGAATAAAATTATCTTGAATTGTAAATTACCTGCCATTGGAAATTTCGTTCTTGCCAATAAAACCAAAGAAGGGGCCTTGGTTAGCTTCCTCAAGCTTCTTCTGCTTGAAGTACTCTTGAAGCTCCTTAGCCTTTTGCCTCTGAAACTCCGTGGTAATTACATTCTTGCCATCCACGGCAGCCACCGCCACCTGCTTGGGAGAAGCACTAGGCGGCAGCGGCGGCGAAGATGGTGATGGTGGGACAGGTTTAACAGGGGTAGGTGGTTGTGCCATAGGTCTTCTCAATGGTCCTTCAGCTCCAGAGCTCCTTATTGTGAGTGGTCTGAAATGACAAGAACAAGAAGAAGAAGGAGATGGGGAAGATGGTTTTTGAATTTTGATGCATGGGAAGGAAGATGATGATGCTACTGACATTTTCCCTCTGTCGAAGTTTTTGTGTGGATTCTTGAAGAAGAGGAGGGAAAATTAGTGGAATTGTATGGTTTTAACTGATTATCAGAAACTGGAGATTGTATGTGGATAGTGAAAAGGTCTTTTTGTGGATAGCATGTGGCCAAGTTTCTCATTACAGCTTTACAACAGATGGTCTATTATCACTTGTACTTTGTAAAAAGGTCACAGGCCATCACCAAAGAAGTTTGTGTTATTTTTTCTGGACCATCTAAACTTTGATTGTCAAATCTATTAGAGTGACACCCGATAAAATAATAGAATGGGTGCAAGGTGATTCTAACACTGTTATCATCGAAAGTAAATGTAAGTTACAAGTCAAAAGTTAAGTGTTATAAGTTATTCTTAATAATTTGATAAGATCCCGTATAGTCCAGGCAAAATAAAGTATATTGAGAATAACTCCAAACTATCTAGTAGATCGTTGACCTATTCCGAGTCCAAGAACTTCCAAGGGATGCATGCTAAGGAGCTGCATGATCATCAACAAGTGACTAAAAGATGTTTGGAGAATCACTTTGAGGATTCATGCAAAGAATACCATATTTGGAGTCTTATAAATTGAAGAATCAAGACACCAAATAAAATCGTGTGACACGGTTTCACCAACTGTTGACTACGGTTCAAGAGGGGCATGAAGAGCTGAAGAAAATTTAGCTTCTGGAATTCGTCACGGTTCAGCTATGTGTTACGGTTGGGGTTACGGTTGAGGCTGGTCTGGCGAGTTTTCTTTTGGGAAATCAACTTTGAAACTTTTTCTATTTTACCCGTTGGGTATTTATAACAGCCTAGGGTTATTTCATTAGCCACTAAGCATATTTCGACATAAGAAAATTCTTGAGAGAGGTTTGGAGCCTCTTAGTTCGAGTTCGACTTTGGATTACCTGTTTTTAAGACTTGGGTTATTGAAGGTAATCTTGTTCTCCTTTATTTATATCTAGGGTTTCTAATTTGTCGCTCTTGGGAGGTGATCGGATAATTTTTTGATTGTTGCTTGAGACGTTCACTTAGCATTCTAGTTTTTCTTCTATATCTAACTATTCAGACTACTTTTGATTATCTTAATCAAACTTATCATTACATATTCTGCTGCTTTGTCTATCTTCGATCGTATCAAAATTGCTCTAGTTTAAACTTCTCTCTTCAATCCTTTTGTAGTGGTGTTATATATTAACCCTAGGATTTGGAAATTAGGGAAATGAAGAGAAAGTTCAGGAGCGAAAAAGTGTTAGGGTTTTGCCCTGAATTTCTTATCTATTAAGACTCTTTTCTTGAATGAATGGAGAAAAGACTCTAAAAGGAATAAATTTCTTTCATATACCTTATCCTTTTCTTAGAGGAGTCTTTGACATCTATAAATTGAGGATCTTTATTTCTTAGAACAACAACAATAGCATCTACATTGTAGTCATTAAAGAGTCTTGTTTAAGGGAGATTTTTCTCTCAATAATTTTTATATTTTTATACTAATTTAGCGTAGCATTTTTAGCTTCCGCATACAATACGTTATTTCGACCCCCAACAAAAAGTATTGTCGTTCCTTCCAAATTCAAAAGCAAATCATAAAGAAATCACTAGTCAATTGGAATTATATTTTTTTTAGTAATCCACTAGGCAAGGCCTAGGGCTAGTTTTTATTAATAAATAACCAAAACAATAACAAAGCGGTTAATGTGTTATCTTACAGAGTGTAAGACAGTAATAAGAGATAAAAACATATTCCCTATTATTAACTTTGAGCTAAAAATGCCCAAAGTTAATATTACACTTTGATCTACAATTGAAAATTTTAATATAAAAACCAGCCATTTATATTCGTAGCCATCCAACTAGTTCCGATGCTTGCACATATAGCCATATTCCAGCCCTTTGTTGATCCAGCTCTATCTTTTGCATGTATAGCCTCCTCGATCTTGCAGAGTTAGTACTGTCCAATTGTCCAGTAATGTCGTTTCCTTTAGTTCGATGTTGTGCCTTTTGAGTCCCAATTCCTGTCCATTTGTTGTGTGTTCTCTTGAGCTTTTAGCATAGTTTCCATTATCGTTTGTTGTTGTGCCATTCCATATAAAACACTTAGCTATGTATGTGTTCTTATACCTTGATGTTAAGCATATTTTGTTGCACAGCCCACTGGTATGATATCTTGTTTGTGCTATCTCTTTTGCTATGTCTATTTTTGCCCATAAACTCCCTTCACTGGGTTGAGTACATGGTACTAATACCACCAGTTGAAGGTAATTTAATGTGTAAGTAATAGACACAGTTGCGCCAACTGCCATTCTCGCTAATATGTGCCAAGTTCTCCCGTTCTCGCTAATATTTTCCAACTGCCTTTCTCTGTGGATTAATTCATTTATCCTGAACTTCTCATGTGGTAATTGTTTTTGTTTACATCTTTCTTGTTGTAACATTATTAGAATGTGTATAGTTGTCATTCCATATCTCCTTTGCTGCCTTTTGCGATTGCCAAATATTCCAGTACACTACCAAGTGCAACCTGTAGTTTACACTCAGTTGTGTGTCTCTGACTTGTTTGGTTGGTTGTTCCTGTGATTTTTGGAAATACCTTTTGTTGGCCTTTGCTTTGGGATCATGCTTGGGTGTGATATAAAGTACACCCTTTGTCTCAAAGATTGAATCCCAATAGCCAAGGTCAAGGGTCTTGTCTCGATCTCTCCATTTTTCCATGCTTGTGCCTACTATCAATAATCCTTCAAGGGATTGAGCACAAAATGCTAATACCATCCTTTGAAGTTGTATTAAGAAGTAGGACATGGATATTGTATGGTTCCCTGCAAAACAAAACACAAAGTTAGAAAAATTCACAGTCATCATATCCTCCTTCCACAGAATTTGGATATGATGAACTGCAGACACGTTTGAACACTGATGTCATGTTGTTCCTATTTCCTGGTTCCCTATATGACCTTCCCAGTTTCTTATTCCAAATTTCATATTGTTCTTTGGCAGCATTCTCTTCTCATTTTGCTGTGTGTGTTCGCTGACACTTCCTTTGAACTTTTCCTTCTGAATGTGGCCATCTCCGTGTGATTTTGGTAATAGCTCCTCAATGATCGCGAGTAATGTAATCTGCCTCCTTCCTATTCCATGTGTACCGCCAAACCTCATATTCTCTATACCTAGGCCTATCTTTAATTCTACTCCAGTGGAATGAGTACCATGTACTAATACCACCAGCTGGAGTTTCATCAAGCGATATAACCTAAGTATAGTGTATGTACCTGCAAAACAGAACAAGTTGTTAGTATAATAATAGGACATCATGTTATCCACCCCAAGGCCTTGAACATGATGTGCATGACTTAAATTCCCTTTGTTTTTCTCCCTCATTCCACTCGCTCCTTCTAGTCCCCGCAACTCTTACTCGTAAGTACGGGCATTGCATCTTATCATTATTTAGTAACCTTCTTCCTTGTCCATCCAATTCCCAGTAACTCTTGCATTCAACTGGACCTACGTCCAAGGCATAGTTAGCAATATGATCTGCTAAACTATTGCCTTCCCTTAGTGTATGTACTACAATTACATTAGCTTTAGACATCAATCCCTTGATCTCCTCTATTTGAGAATAAATTACCCATGGGACACTCCATTCACCTAATAGTACATTCCTTAGCATCATGGAGTTAGTGTGCAATTCAATAAGCACATACTCATTTGCAATACAAAATCTCAATGCTTTTAGGATAGCTTGTGCTTCTGCTTCAGAATTAGTTCCCTCGTTCACCTGCTTCCCACATCCATAAAGCAGATCACCATCTTCATTTCGAAGCACAAAACCAATAGAACTCCTCCCAGGATTTCCTCTTGAAGCTCCATCCGTATTTACTTTGATCCATCCTGGGCTTAGGAATTCCCATAGCACCTTGGTGAACTTCAGTTTAGGCATAAATGTTTCCATCATATGTAATATCAGGCCATCTATGTGGGACATTTCGAATGTTTGGCTTTCTGAACTGCACTAGGTACTGCAAAGTGGTCGATATCTGATATATTACTCTGTTAACAGTCACCATCTCCCCATATTTGTAGTTGTTTCGTCGCTTCCACAACTCCCACACTATAACAGCTGGTAATGCCATTAGAATGTGTTGCAGTCTAGGGATCACATTAGCAGTCCAACACTTTATTATTGCTTGATGAAGTGTGATCCCATCTACATTTATACCAGCATGTCCCAAGAAATATGTCCAGACTTTAGTTGCAGCAACAGATGTGAAGAAAAGGTGCTGCCTAGTTTCCTCCCTTGGTTCAGAGCAACACCAACATTTGGACGCCATTTGATATCCTAGCCTTCTAAAAAAATCATCCAAAGGTAGCTTATTTCTCCATAGTTTCCACATGAAAAATGAGATTTTGAATGGTAGCCCTGTCACCCAGATATTCCTATATGCATTACACGGTTCGTGTCTCCGTCGCACATAATCCCAAGTTGATTTAACTAAAAATTCTCCATTTGATTCCAACATCCAAAAGGGCCTTTCAAGTTCATTATTCACTTTTGGAGGTTTCATATGCTGCAATATGTGATCAACTATGTCTTCTGGTAATATCTCCCTGATCCTCTCCTCATTCCATCTATTATTTTCCACCACATCATATATGTTATGGGTTGCTTCATCACATATAAAGTCCGGTGGTGTGATAAAATATAATGCTCCCAAGCCTGTCCAGTTGTCAAACCAAAATAATGATGATCCCATCTTAGGTTGCCAAAGAATCTGATGGTCTATGCGATCCCTACATTCCACCATTTTTCTCCAAACATGAGAACCATATTTCCCCTGGACAATGATAGGATTAAGTTTTTTACAGTACTTTTGGCTTATAAATGAACTCCATAGGCTTGGTTTTGTCCTAAAGTTCCACCACAACTTGCAAGTCAAAGTTGTGGCGACATCGTGTAATGATCTAAAACCAACACCCCATCCTCTCACGGTAAGCAAAGTGTGTTCCATGACGCCCAGTGTCTATTTTCCACTCCCACCATATTACTCCAGAAGAACTGCGCAAATATTTTATGTATATTGTTAATTACATACGATGGAGCACTCACTGCGGACAATAGGTGTATTGGCATACTTTGGAGAACATGTGAAATTAATACTGTCCTTCCCCCAATTGACAGTAACTTTCCTTTCAAATTCTGTAATTTGTCTAATGCCTTTTTATTAGTCCCTGATAATAGGCCATCCTTCGTCTAGCATAAAATATAGGGCACCCAAGGTAAGTGAATGGGAATTCCTGTTTAGTTATACTTGTGACCCTTTCCACCTTGTTCAAAACTTCTTCTTCTGCTGAATAATGCAAGTACACGATCGATTTCTGCTTGTTAACTAATTGTCCAGAGGACTTTTCATATTCTGTTAGCACCCCCATGATTAACCTCAAAGATGTATCATCAGAAGAACAAAATATGATTGTGTCGTCCGCATACGCAAGGTGGTTAATCTTAGGACTCCATTTGGGCATTCCAAATCCTCTAAAATATGGATTCCTGTGCAATGAGTTCAGACCTCTTGATAATGCTTCTGCCGCCAAAATGAACAATGTAGGTGATAGTGGATCACCTTGTTTTACCCCTCTTGATAATTTGAAGAACCCATGAGGTTACCCGTTAATCAATATTGTGTACCAATTGTTAGAGATAATTCTGTACATTATATCGATAAATATTTCTCCAAATCCCATCTTCCTCAATGTCTTTGCCAAAAAAAGCCATGATAATCTATCATACGCTTTGGTCATGTCTAGTTTGATTACTACATTTGGCCCTGCTCTTGTTCTTAATCTGATGTCTGTGATGATCTCCTGCGTTAAAAGGACATTCTCTACTATACTCCTCCCCTTAATAAACCCTGTTTGTTCCTATGAGATCAAATTGGAAGCAATACTGCCAATCTCTCATGCACCACTCTAGAGAAAATTTTATTGACAAAATTGCTAAGACTAATAGGTCGCATGTCTGAGAAGGCACTGACTTCCTTCTTCTTAGGTAGTAAGACCAGCTTAGTGTGTGTCACATATCTGGGAAGTTCATGTCCATTGAAGAAAGCTACTACCATTTTCATTATGTCGTCTCCTATTATGTCCCAACATGAGTGATAAAAACAACCAGTGAATCCATTCGGTCCCCCTGCACTCCCCCCATTTAATCCCAATATTGCATACTTTATCTCTTCCTTTGTTGGCTTCTTTATTAACTCCAGGTTTTGATTATTATCCAGCATAGTTGGAATATGTTCCAGTATAGTGAAAGATGCAGGATATGTGTTTTCATGGAATTGTTCACTGAAATTTTTTACTGCTTCTTCAGCTATACCTTCAGTATCTTCAAGCCAATTTCCATCAGTGTTTTGAATCCTCTTCACTTGTAATCTTCTTCGTCTACCATTTACTTGCGCACGGAAGAACTTCGTATTTTGATCACCATGTTTGAACCATGACATCCCCGATTTTTGTTTCTAAAATTCTTCTTCCAGTGATAGAAGTCTGAGAAGATCTTCTTGGACGTTTTGAAGTCTTTCTCTGCTTTGATACGTAAGATCCCTTTCAAACTGAGCTTCATGGACCACTACCATCTCTTATAGGCTAGTAATTCTTTGAAAAATGTCACCATACGTTGCCCTGCTCCATGTTGATAATGCTTTTTTTAGATTCTTTATCTTGTAGTTAAACACATAAAAAGGGTCCCCTACAAAATCTGCCTTCCAGTTCTGCTCGACCACTTCCTTAAACGATGGGTGTTTAGTCCAAAAATTAAGGAATTTGAAGGCTTTCTTTATAGGTGTTGCATCTAGATTGCTCTTCAATAACATTGGTCTATGATCGGATCCAATTTTTGATAGGTGAGTTACTTCCAAATTAGGCTACATCTGCTGCCATCCAAGTTGCCCAAGCACCGATCGAGTCTTTTAAAGATACAGTCAGCTCCGCCTTTCCCATTCCACCATGTATAAATACTACCTTTGAAGCCTAAATCAGTAAAGTTACATGTGTTAATGCAATGTCTAAAGTCGTTGACTTCATTTAGATGTACCGGGAGTCCTCCAAATTTTTCTTCCTCGTCCACTATGTCATTAAAATCCCCTCCAACAATCCAAGGCAATGTCACATCTCTAGCTAAGTAGTATAAGTTGTCCCACAACTCTCTACTCTCCCTTGCATCGCATTTCGCATATACAAAAGTGACAATAAATGATGACTGAGTTTCCAGATTTGTGAGCTTCATGGTCAGTTGTTGCTCCAAGTCATTAACAATCTCTACTCCATGATCTTCATCTACGAACACCAGATTTTGTTGGACACATTTGAGAAAGCTTGTATCATTCCAATCCTTCTTCTGTATCTATCTAACTTCTCCTTCTTCTGCTTTGGTTCCATTATCCCTATGAATTTGAAATGATGTTGTCTTTGCATAATGAACAGCCTCTCAAAGGCCTGCATTGTATTCACTGATCGCACATTCCAAGTGAGTGCATTCATTATTAAATAATGGATTTAGAGAGGGTCCTTCTTGTTTGAACCCCTTGAACTCCACCTTGATTATTGTCTTTATGCTGTTTCTTCTTTCCCCTGCCAGTAGATTTCCCCTTCTCTATTTTCCTGGGTGATAAGTCTCCTAGCCGAGCAATTTGTTTGAAGTTTTGGCAGTTCGATTCAGCATCTAAATCTCTCCCTTTATCTCCACATTTTTCATCCTCAATCATGTTCTTCATTGGTTCAGCTAGTTGCACTAGTTTATCAATGGGAATCAGGCTTTGTTGCTGCATTTCGCGCGTGTGTTGGCCTTCAATATCCTTAGGTTTGGGCTTCTTTATCAAGGCTTGGTCATCTGAATATTTCCCTCTCTCTCTGGTATTGATCTCTTTTGAATTGTGCCTTGCATCTGCTGCTGAATTTGCATCACCAGCAGCATTATCACTAACTATATGGGGAGTCGGAGGTAACTCTTCATCAGTTATAGGTGCAATTACTTTTCTATCATCAACTGCTGTTGTTATTGTTTTAGTATTATCACTTTGATCAGCTTCCTTATCTACTTTTTTACCCAGCTTCTCCCCTGTTGTTGCCTGCTCATGTTATTTTTATTATTAACACTTTGCTCCTCTTCATCAATTTCTTCATTTGATGATTCTTTTCACCCATTATCCCTTCAGGTAATTCTCCTTCATCTGATTGTTCTTCAATTGGATCAATCCAAAGATTACCTCCATTGATCTGCAGTCTTTCACTATCTTTTGCCACCCCATCAGCTACCTCCTGATCAAATGATTGTAAAGGTAATTCATGGCTTGATTGATTAATTGCATCCATATTCTCTATAAAAGTTCTATTTACCCACGTTGCAGTAGATTCTTTTAGATTATCATCAGCACCTTTATGCACATTCTTATTTATACTTCCTTGCTTCCCATTTCCATGTGTCTTAGGAGTAAATTCTGCTGCCTTTGGATTTAGTTTCCCCATTGCATTGGGATTCTCTTTAGAGTTCTCTGCTTTAGTACTTTGGTCTCTCACTACCAGTTGATTATTTGCTTCATCACCATTGTCTTGAACTTCTAATGCATCAAATTTATTTGAAGTCTGAATTAGTTGATTAGAATATACTCCACCTTTTCCAATTTCTCTTCTTGAAGACTGTTTATGTTGCTGATTATGTTCAGTAAATGGAACTAGTTCCTTCCCTGTAATATCATTCCCCTGTTGAATATCTCTTTCATGTTGAACCCTTTGGACTTTGTTAGGCTCCGCTGGAACTATTTCCTTGCCACTCTGACCTTGTACCTGCTTTACACGATTGTCCCTAACCTCCTTCCATTGTTCTCCAATATTGCCAACAACCTTCCCACTAGTCAAAATCATTAGTGGTTACTTATTCTTCTCCTTGCCCTTATCATTGTCATATGTTGTATACATCACTGTATCATTTAGTTCTGGATGTAAATGCCAACATTCAAAATCTTCATGACCTTGAAGTCTACATTCCTTACAATATTTAGGCATCATGTCGTACTTAATATTAAACCACTTCGTCCTTATTTCTCCTGATGATTCATTCACAATATCCATCCTTACCTTTTTAGGATGATCGACTAATAAATCAACAAGAACTTTAACCCTTGCACAACTAGGTCTAGTCTTATTGATAGTAGCCATATCTAATTGTAACGGCTTCCCTACTGCTGAAGCTATCGAAAATAAGCATTCCTTCACATAAAACGTGGGAAGTAATCCTGGGAATGATATCCATGCCATCGCCTTTGTTGTTTCTTCCCCAGCCTTAAATTTGGAGTCATATATAAGAGGTCGCAATTGGTATTCCTGCCCAGTATTGTCCTTTACATAATACGCTCCTTTCGACGTAAAATCAATGAAATCCTGCCATAATGTCAAACGAATGAGAACATGTCTGTCTCTAAGATATCCAATGTTGCATGCTCCTTTAATCCCACATTGAGCCGGTATAATCTTACGAATTTCTTGAAGTTCTGGCCATCCATATGCAAATTTTCCCACAACTGCGTACTGAAGTCCTTCTATAATGTTCATTCGATCAACTTCTGCCTCAGTGAATGTAACCAGTGGCTGACCATTAACAAAGGAAGCTCTTCTCATCGAGATTGGTTCGACTGTAGCATGCACAGCAATACTTGCATTCGCGTTTGCATTGATCGTACTAGGTTTTAGGATGCTGGAGTAATCTAGTGGTGTTTTGGACTGTGTATTTGTATTAGGAACGGAGGGGGGTGCTTGAGGGGGCTGACCAGCCATTGTGGGGGGCTGGCCGCCGGCCGGCAAGGCCATGGGAGGGATCACGCTAGTTTATTGCTGATCGCCTAGTGTAGGAGAGAGAACGGAGCGTTCTAGGGGTTTTTCAAAATGATTACTATTTATTGGAATTACATTGTAATATTCTTTATGCTGATTTTAATTCCATTTATGTAAGGAGCTTGTGATTTAACAAGGTTAACTTACATTTCGTATTAAGTTGTTAACTTATTTTTCAAGTTACTCCCTGCGTTCACTTTTACTTGTTGACTTTGGACTTTTCACGCCCCTTAAGAAAAAATAATTGAAGTGAATAATTTACCTTGATACCCATATTAATTGATGCAATTTTTAATGGATTTAAGAAATGATTTGAAATGAGCAATTAATACTATGAGTATAACAGGAAAAAATATTGTCTACTCTTGATATGCTAAAAGTGACAAGTAAAAGTGAAAATCCATTTTTAGAATACTGGACAAGTAAAAGTGAATGGAGGGAGTACGAATCAACACTTACATAAATAAAAAAAGGCGAAATGGCCTCGTGGCCACTTAAACTTTGTACCGGATTTTAAAGCCGATATACAAACTTACATTATTCCCATTTGAACACTCAAACTCACATATCCGGTAACTAATAAACCTATTTGACCGTTGGCCATGCACATGTGACAATGACAGAGATGATGTTGACAAGGTGAGTGCAAGTCACGAAAATTACATGCGTGACTACAATAGTTTTGATTTTAAAAAATTTAAAACAAAAAAAAATTAAAAAGAAAGAAAATAAATCAGACCCCACTCCCCCCCCCCCCCCCCCCAACAACCCCAATTCTTGTCCCTTTTTCAACAAACCTGCC